>DVQP01000171.1:0-29864 GCA_018231745.1 Danaus eresimus
CACACATATAGTTTTATTTACAAAATAATTGTATAAGAACGTAAAATATTTTACATTACATTGAATTCTACATCTCATTAAGCGATATTTTAATTGGATACATTCTCCTTATCCCAAACTAAACGTTCCAAACAGCAATAAAAGGTGACGTAATATCCTAGTCATAAAAGCATATAAAAGTTTTCCCAATAAACTGTGACTCAGTAAAAACTTGATATTGCATTACTATAAGATTATAAGAGCTAATACAAAACTTATCTGGTAACAAACGTCGCTCAATAAAAGGTACGATGAACTTACGGTAGTACCCCATATGAAACGTGTTGATTATATATGAATATACATAGAGCTGCTATTACAATTATTAAAACAAATACTATTAAATTTCAGGCAGTATAATAGGAATTTTGTGTAGTAAATTAAATAATTGTTGTCTGCTATCTATATGCAGTTACGTAATATGTAAATAGAAATTTCGGTAATAACAGCTCTGTGTAATACCACTCGTAATCCTATGAAGTACGCCGACCGGTGTTCGGGCGATAATATGGAGACAAATACAAATTGATAAACAAAAAGACATACATTTAATGTTAGTACTTATTTAAAGGTGGGGGGGGGGGTTGTAGAACATAAGTATATTATACGCATCGAATTTAAAAGCTTTGAAGAGATAGCAATTTTGCTCTTATTGTTTTTGCAAAACAAATGACGTGGGCACTTTAACTTGTTACTAACTGTGTTTGAAATAAAGACGATATTGTCTTGTCAAATTTAAAATAATGAAATTGATTACAATTGTACTGTATTATTTGTATTGAATGTTTTTAATATAAATATTTGTTACTCAAATATCAAAAACTACATAACCGATTTGAAAGATATTTTGTATTTAGTCGGTTATATTTTTTTAAGTACATCAAACTTTTTTAAAGTATAATCTTAAAATTAACATATTGGTAAAATCAGATGCAAGAGAAAAGCCGCATGTTTAATGTAATACTATTTAATTGCATGAATTGCAATTGAAGAGCAATAGAGTTCAAATTTCCAAATCAACGTCTTACGCTGCATTCAAGAATGATAAGATTTCACATAGCCTAAAGTCATGCGAATCTAGCAAATAACTGCTGACAGATTTAGTTAGTACCTTCCCAATTATCACAGCTTCAGTCCGAATGTACCATTGTCGGTGGAATGGAGAGACGGATCAATAGGCCTCCGCTAACTACCTCAGCTGTGAACTATACAAATGGGAGGCTGACAGAGGCATGCGATATAGGATTGCTAATTTCGCTACCCTTTGATCATTGGTATTGACGGGTCGGTATTGTCAGTTGGCAAAAATGTTTTGATTCAGCCCCTAATTGTATGGTCTTGTTTGTTATATTGAAATGACTACGTAACATGGCTGGTTGTATGTTTTGGGGAAATAAATTTGTGATACATTTCGTTGAAAATCAAACTAGCATTAGATAGATTAGATTAGATTATCTACAAGTGATTCTTAACTTAATCTTTGATTAATGGATAATGAAATATATAAAACAGATTTTTGATGGCATTCAGAATGACTTGTGTATTAAACATTGTGCCGTCTGTAAAGAAAACGTCTTTTGATATTGGATATAAATGTAATTTTATTAAAAATAATCATACGTTATTATTTGTATAAGACAGTCTACATAAACATAAAAAAAACTTAAGTTTAAAAACCATCAAATGTAATAAAAGCTGTTATTTATGTAATAGCAAAGTAAAGGGTAATTGTGGGCACGTGGAGGTTATTACTTTTATAACGCATAATGATACGGTCATTATGTCGTCACGGACGAATTGATACAAATATTTTCAAATATCATATTTAAGTTCCCTTAACTTTATATAAATATGTATATCAAACAAATAATTTATAACTTTATAATTGTTTTTAATTATAACCAAGCAATACGTTGATTAGTAAAAACTTCTACAAATTAGCATTCTAATAAAAAATCGATCTGTAGTTTGATCATATAGTCCGTATAAAACAAAATATAGTCCTAAATTGTCTTGATTTTGAAATATTGTTACTTTTAATCCAAATGAGTTGTTATTTTTGACGTTTGATGGTGGCTGTAAAATTTTATTATCGAAAAATTTTATAGTTAGATAGAGAAGAGCTTTTTGTAATCCCGTTTTTAATGAAAAATAAGTAAAGTGATCGGCCATTAACGTCGAGATCTTGAGTAAAAGCTTTTTCATATGTAATAACCTTTAGTCAGGCAATAAAAGTCTTTGGATACGTCTTCCCATTTTTATATATACTATGTCTTACGAACGGTATATTTATTAACGAAGACAAAATATTGACAGTAATTTAATTCTTTCATTGATAATATATGTATGAAAAATAAATAACTTTAGTTATTATAACAAAGAAATCGCTCTTAAAGATTTTTACAGATGCAGACAGTCTACATATTCTTCAATTAAGAAACAAGTTATGTTAAAATGAAATGTTTAATGCACAATACTAAGTGAACTGTCAGCAAGAATAACGTAAATTTGTTGTCCAGAACTAGTCTTGATCAGATTACACAGCGATGATAGCAACAAGACTGTATGTGTAACGAACCCAGAAAAAGAACGACTAAATCAACAAAAACGGTCAATTTACACAAAAAAAACGACAAAATTAAATATTAAAAGCAGCCAATTAAATATTTGTTTATTTAAAATTATTATTATTACCATATCTCTAGTACAAATCTTAACAAGCAACCAGTTCTTTGATGTCCCTTGAAACATCAGCCGACGTTTTTATCACCCATGATCGATCAATATTCATTACGAGAACAGAAAAAAAAACGATTATTTTTATTGAAATTATTAAAGGGTGAAAATGTCACTGGACTACAGATTGAATAATATATCTTCAGGAAGGGAATGTTTGCAGAAGATCCAGGTGCAGATTTTCTGATGAGCTTCATTAGGTGAATCTGGTCATATCTTCTCGTCATTCTGTAATCTCTTTCTAATTTTTTTTTACATATCTTTAATTCGAATTACCTGAAAGTTAAACGATGGGTAAACAGATGTAGTAACATCGAATGTATCCTTGAATTACAAGAAAAAAATTGTCATTAGTCAAATCTAAAACATTGACAGCCTGTTCAATATCACATTCCTTATCCTTAGCCTGTTCAAGATAATTTATGTTTGTTTATGTAATAATATCACAAAGGGGCGTCACACTTGGGTAACCTACCGTGAAATCGCGCAAATTAGGTGCTAACATAATACTAACATTTTAATTTTAATCACTTAACGCCCTTTTGTAATAAATTAGAATGATTTTTATGTAAATAATAATACAGTTTGGTTAATGTTCACACCGTGTCGCACGTGGTTATTTTTTTTATAATAAAATGTTTCTAGACGCGATGGTTCTCGTTGATTGGACAAAAAGTGACTGTTCGCACGCTTCCAGCGTGTAATTATGTAGACGTCTTAATAAATAATGCTGTTTTTGTGTAATTTTATAGTAAACATTATGGTGCATTCATGAAATCTCTTTTTTTTTAACTTGTGCAGTTAGTTGTTTGTGTAATGCCGAGATGTTGTGAATTATCGAAAAAGAGTCATAATTACGTACTGAATAGAATCTTTGGCTGGATTAAAAGACCTCAACTAAATGTAATAGGCATTGCGTTAATAAATAGCTTCATAGATTTAATATTTAATTAATAACAACACGTCTCAGCTCCTGCTCGTAGAATAGAAAATTTTAATAACCATAAAAAACAAATTGCGTCTCATTTTGAATATGGAAGTCAAGAGCTATGCGTTGTTACGATTACTTTTGAATTTAGAACTCAGGTGACGCTATAAAAACGTATGTTTTGGACTTTCACCGTCAGTTTGCCGAAGTCTTCCCACGATGGAAGTTGTATAGTAGGCAACAATTAGACAATTGTCGGTCATTTTAACGATCAACCATAAAATCGGGTTTCAGCCTCTCATTAACCGCATTCTTCTGATACTTCCGCTTTTATAGTTTTACTAATCAACGCTTGAGATTAATATGGACCCGTACGTAATGGCGTCGGTTGTCTTGAGATTAAGTTTATTGGTCCATCGGACAATTGGTCGTATAGATAATTGAGTCTTGGATGGTTCGGCGTTTTTTTTTTCTTAACGTTTTTCCCGTGTTTACTGTTAGCCCTCTTATTTTGGTTTATCGACCGGTTGTTAAGTCTTATTTAGATTAATTGTAGGGTATTATAAATTGGCTATTAGGCTGTTGTGAAAATAGTGGAAATTTAACACACGGGCCCCATTGGTTCAAAAACCTGAGAGTTACGCCTCTCAAAATGAAATTTAATTGAAATGATATACGACTTATAATAACATATTTATCATTAAAAAATGGATTTTTGATTTAAGTTTTCTTAAAAAATATATAAAATTATGACTATATTTAAGCAAATACTATGTTTTCACAAATTAAAATGGTAGGTGGTCGCTTAATTGTTATAATCGATATAAAACATAATGCATGTCCGTTCATCATGGGGCTTTAATTTTAATTGCTCGATAATGATTTATGAAGCGAGAGGATTGCAATTTTATTGTTTACATACGTGGATCGTGATTTTTATATTGATAATTTTAATATATAATTTTAACGGTACTTTATCATATTTTGTACAAGAAAAGCCAGTTATTATACATCCCTTAACATATCTCCTTAAACTGTGAGATATGTAACATATTTTTAGGCTATTAAAGAAACATTTAATAAAATTTTATTTTGAAATATATATTTTTAAACATAAATATATTTACTAAAATGATTTATTAATTCTACTTGTGAAATATTAACTGCTTGCCGGCACATTATAAGGTTCTATTAAAAGTTTGAATTTTATCAACCTTACCTCATCTTTTGAAAAATATTTAAATCTTTGATGACGTCAGGTGTTGTGTGTCAAGTATCCGAAATATTAGCATAGAAACTTGCTTTACTTTCTAATGGAGACGTATTTTATATTTTTTTTAAAGATAATTAAGTATTATATGAAAAAAAATTTGTTTGATTATCATATATTTTTAAAATCTTTTTTTTTAGTTGAAGTGTTAATATATCACCCGTATTTTGTGGTACGCTCCATAACACTCTACATATGTAAATACAGCATGTATTTTTTTTTATTATGATATATTTTTTTGTTTATAAAAAATACTACATGCTGTATAATTTTTGTTTTCATAATAAATTGCTTTTACCTTATTTTGTAATTTTAATTAATCTTTGTTCTGAAAAGTTTAACCTATATATATGTATATCTAAGTGTCAATTGTTAAATAAACTTGGTACCAATTATCAGGATGATTAGTCAAGTTGTTAGCAAGTAAATCACTTTTACTTATGATATCTGTATGTACATTTGGAATAGGCAACCAATATCTCCGTAACGTGTTGGTTGAGCAACCGTAAGTGCCTCGGGATAATTTATTCAAGCCAACATTCGCACCATACAGGGCGAGCCCAGTTTTTGCAGGCTCTTTGCTTCGTACGTGTGCTGGCGCATTGTATTACAAATTGTAATATTCTCCATCTACGGCTGCCTCAGATAATTAGGTACAAACAAATAACGGTCCAGCAAAATATTAGACGGCATCGTGCTCATAAAACTCTCTTGACAAGATTCCTGACTTATATATTTTAATGTTTGTGTTGAAGTATCTCGCAATCCTTATTTTATTGTGTATGTGAGTGCAAGTGTTGCACACATCTTGTAATTATAAAGAAAAGAATTAGTTTATTACTTATATAAAGTATAGGTTTCTTTTTATTTCTTCTTGTTAGTTTTATTAGATTTAAAGTATTTCATATTAATACCATGGAATTATGATTAACTGCTATTAGACCTATATACGTTTCAAATATATTTTTCGAGATTGTATTATGTCAGTATTGCAAATTTCTAACAAATCTGTCTTTATACTTCATAAAAAATGCATGACGAACATTTATAATGCAATACAAGTTTTTATAGCTCTAATATATTTGATAATAGCAAAGTATTCGTTAGAGTGAAAGCGTCGCCGATGAAATATTAAACCGGACAAATATGTAGAGTCCATCATATTAGCACATACAAAGGTAAACAACGCATACAATCTTATTACATTTAAAGAGACGAGAAAATACGCTGAGAATACGTAATGAGGGAAAACATGGTTCGTCGTAAGCCATTGCTTACCCGGCCAGGGAATGGAAGTGGATCTTTACAGTTGCGTCTCTAAATATATTATTATACACGAACGACAGAATTGTCGTGCGACATTCTTGTATTACGTGTTGATTTTTATGGATACATTGACAAGGCTTGTTTTCTACGATATTTACAAATTTCTATTTACAAAAAATGTTTGACTGGAAATTAAATCATCATACATAGATTAAAAATATATACTTTTAATACGGTCCTTATATTTATTTTGATGATTGCTATTTACCCTGATTTTAAATCAATCTTAAGTACAGATTTGTCAATTGGTTGCGCGTGCGCAGCGATTGCGTCTTTACCCACTTAAGGCTAGATAATAAGTCTAGATCCAGGTTGCCTTATACATATAGCTGTCTGAGTTGGGTTTTTACATAGTTTTAATGTAAGCTCGTTTTATTTACCTTCACTATGGCGTAAAAAACTTTAGTGATAGATTCTCGTTAAGGTCACCAGAAAATTATGGCTTTGTTCTTGATGGATAGCAAAAAAATATTTGTAAAAAATATTTGCTTCGTTATCTTCCAAATATATGACTTGAATATTATATGCTGTTTGACAATAATGCAAGAATAAGTTAAAAAAAGCTCTTCACATTGCTGTCATCCTGCTATCTGATACGAATATGACAACTAAAACTTATTAGGATTGTATGAGTTAAAATCTTCCAGCGTTCGCACCTCTAACCCAAAATAAACCTTATTGATAAAGGAGTAATAACGTTTTTAAAAGGACTATTATTGTATATTTTCACCAAAAAAATATATTATACACAAATATAAAGGCATAATTTTTATTTTATATCACTTCTAAATAGATTGCTATGTCCCAAATGTATGATACACTTAACCTATTAATGTATATAGAATGGTGTGGTGCCATTAGAACGGGTGGAATTAAAAAAAATCACATCTATTAAACTGATTAGATTCCTATAGGTAATTTATTGTCGTGGTAGCGACGAACTAAGCACAATGCCCGCTAGAGGGTGACAGCTAGCCTGATAGAACGGGACAACTATAGTGGGCCTTGCAAGGTGATTTTAGTTGCGTCTACGCAAGGCTATAGTCAGGTTGTTACGCACACATGGGCATCGCGCCCTTACTAATTCGCGATGTCAGCAAAATAGCGATGTTTTTGGACACACACATATATAAAATTTCTATGTAACAATAAGTGTATATACTTAACTGTGTTGTGCTATCTACATACATTAGTTGAGTGTTAGTGATTATACGTGATTTTACTGTGATGTGTATTTTTCACCGGTCTTTCAAAGGTAATTATTACTTTTTGTATAACTTATAAAATTATACTTAAATTGGATATATTTTAAGAGGTTTTATTTTAATGTACGTAAGAAATTCCAGTATTAGTCATCGACAAGTAAGAATCCATGATTATTCATAAAAGATGGGAAAATATTGAGAAAATACTACGAAAAGGAAAATTAATTATAAATATATAAATAAAATTAAAGTGACAAAGATAAATATATTTTAATACAATTAAATAGACATAAGTATTAAGTTATAATGAACATAAAATATTTTATGAAAATCTATTACACATTTCGTACACATATATATAATCTCGTGAGGTGATTAATATTAATGAAGCTACTTTATAATTACAACGTTCCATTATTTATAAGGGCGATTTAAATTCAGTAAAAATTTCAATACCATGTGCTGTAACATGAGGTAAAGGTGTGTTTTTGTTTTAAATTTAAAAATTATTCGCTTAAATACGAAACAAAGTTCATGACTCGTGTGTTAAAGAGCTTTTTTTAAATTTCTTTTAAAAATGGTCACGTAATATGGAAATTTTGAATATTTTTTTAAATTGTCCGGCGGAAGATAACATTTCACAATGGCTTACAATACGAAATTTATGGAACCCTTTTGATTTCTCATCGACACGAATCTAAAATTCCATTCAAAACGAATAGAACATGGATTTGATTGGAATTATAGATTTTAAGTTCCGTAATATGTCAAGAGCTATCAAAGTAACTGAATATTATGAAACATGAGATTAAACCGATACCTGATTACAAATCAATTAATGTAATACAAAATTCTTTTGTCACTAACGTAACGCAACCTGTGCTCAGCTGCGGATCGGTATGCGTAACCATGGCAACCGCAGATGTCATGAGATATGTTACATGTCCATGCTTCACTTGACTTGCTTTTACCCTTTGTTCCGATGTTAGGATATCAAACCGTTATAATATTTCAATTCCTTATCAGAAATTACTTTCGTTCTATGTACTTAAATGTAATATAATATTACCTATTGTATCAAATATTTGACATAAATTTGTATCAACGGAACAACTTAATCCTTGTCGTAGCATTTGTAGTGCGTTGAAATCTTTTATATAGAAGTCAACCTTACACTTAGCGTTTTTATTAATTATTGTTATAGAAGTTTATATCAAAAAGTAGAATAAATAATATGATATAATTTCTTACGGAAAATATATTACGTGACGTAAATTAATCTCACACCGTTACTTTAAACAATTAAATCAATATTAAATGTATTATGTGTCAAAAAAATTATAGCTTTTGTTTTTAAGAATATATGCTCTGTGTGTAAAAACATGTAACCATAGATAAAAAAATAATAATAAAATTACTGTGCTTTCACCAGAACACTTAAATAACAAAAATAAACCAATTTAAAATACACAAAACACCGTAATTATACCAAAGTGTAGCCCGCAATGAGGATAATTGTTAAAAACAATACGCTTCGAAATTTTTCGAACATTCGTACGTCGGAATCGCTTTTGTATGAAAACTTAATTATACCTACTGTTTATAATTTACTTGAATTTTAAACGTAACTCATCGTCAGCTAAAGAATTTCTTTTTGGTTCTGCAATTGACTTTTACCTTCACATTACATCACTAATCTTTAAGTTGTGTATGACACATATTTGTAGTAGTAGTAATAATCTCGTCTCGTATATCCTGTGTATGAAACTGAGAATATTTTTTCGACCTTTCTGTTCTATAATAATTTTATATATCTGTCAATCATTGTAATTTATATAAATATCTATAAATAACACAATTAACATAAACCGGACCCTTTTCGTCTTAATGAAAGTATAAATTACTGATCGCGTGCCTCCCCCGCAGGTTTCACGAAGGCTCTTTTTACTTCTATCAGGTTTGATAGCGGTTTGATAGTGGATCTTGACGGGTTTACACGAATAAGTGCAATGTATTGTAAGCCGATTTATTGTAGGCTGGTTTATTATATTTATTGTAATTTTTGTAACAGTTTTTGAAAATATAATTAAATTTAAATTTAATTAAAAGCTTTTTTATGTATTAAGAAGCTTTATAGTATGTTTCCGATATTATTCTTTTTCATAAAATGTGACAGCAAAAATAAAAATATAAAACGCGACGGTCATCAACTTTGTTTAAATTTTAAACTGTAATTAAGCGTGTTTAAAGCATTAAAGTCTTAAAAAGAACATTGTATATTAATATGTATTGTATAAAGATTTTTTAATGATAACTAATGTTTCTTAAATAAATATCTTATGAGTATAAAACAATCATTTTATAGTTTTAACACATGTATGTTAAATATCAAGTTTATATAATTTTCTATTTAGCATGAATAATTTTCTTGGCATTTTTTCGCAGCCTTAATACTATGTTAATTTGTTGAGACATATAAAAAATACAAAAGACAGATTTGTTTTCTTATTCTATTTGACATATGTATACCATGTTAAGACGAATAGGTATGTACTGTGAAAGATAATTTAACTTAAAGCTTCTTACAAAATTATTGAAAACTTACATATACATACATATTAATTTATTTATTTATTTAAATTCTTTATTGCACAAAATATAATTGTACAAAAGGCGGGCTTAACGCTACCAGCCAACCTTAAGACGTATAAGTAAGATTTGATTTATCGGTAGAAGTGCAAAAAATAGAGAGAATGTAAATTTTAAACATATATATATGTGTGTTTCTAAATTAATACTCTATTAATCTACTAAGTAGTTTATTATGAACATTTTATGTTGAAAGTTAATAGTTTCGCCTTATACATACAAAGAATTATGAATACCGAGCACAATGTCTTAACCGGCAAGTTTAAAATTAATGTATTTATTTATTAAAGCTGTTCTGTAGTCAATATTTTTCATATGTTTCATTAAATATAAGAGGCTTGTTATAAAACGTTGCAAGTATCATGCAGTAACATTTCTTTCTTATTTGTTATGCTCCTACCGGTTTGTTTTGTTATCGGCCCACTTACTCGTATTTTGAATTAAAATAATGTTATCAATGGATTGTGAAGGGGCCTAATGGATACGTAAAAAGGATAATTATATATGTTTTTAATTGCCAACCGTTTTAAAAATTCATTCCGCTGATGGTTGAAGACGTTTTGTGATATATTTTATTTCTAATGAATTAAAAGGAACTCTCAATTAGGTTTGGGGGGTTTACGTTTTCAGGTATGACAGTATATATTTGTTACTTTTTTCATAGTTTTATGACAGCTCTTTATGAAGTTAACAATTTATTTTTTACAAATTTTATATATATTAAAAAAAAAAATTGTTGATTGCTGTGTCAATGTTTGTTAGACATGAAAAACATTGAACAGATTTTATGTTAAATGCATCGGGATATATTTTAATGGTCTTCAATATCATTGCGATTTAGCACAGACGTATGATCGCGGTCAGACGAAAGAGCTGACATAAAACAATTATCTTATATTATTATAATTTAAAACTATACATATTTTACATAACCGTCTGCACGTCCAAGTTTCTACTATGATTTATATCGCTTTAAGTGTTACAATAATGAAAGCCCCCTAATTACGAGATGCGTCGTAATTCACTGTCCTTTCACAATATATTTATTGTGGTGATCGTTAATGTTTCTTGCACAAGATGGCCGATTGTACTAAACAAATGTTTTATTAAACCATTGCCTTGGAACGTTCACAGGATATCCATTCTATTAAATATTACGCAGGTTTGATATTATCTTATCTATTAGGCTAAACGGCTTTGTTTATGTATCTGTATAGGCCTGCATTGTTATATATACGACAATGCAAAACCATTCTTAATAGAATCATATTCATATATTTAACATCAACACATGACATTTTAGCACAATTTGAATATTTATATAAATAAAATAATTCACTGATTTAGGTGTGACAATAGCATTGGGACGGAACGTTAGATAAACATTAATTCCAATCAGAAATCAACAAAAATGAAGTTTATTATAATGATTTCAGATAGACGTGTTCTATATCTGGCATCGATTACATAAATTAAAATATTTCTCATGCATTTATCTCTCTATCGAGAGCTAAGCGAGATAATACATTCAATATTTTATGTTTCCAGTGTGACGCAATAATCCATGTATAAACAATATAAGATTATTGGATCGGATAAATAAACCAACCACTACCTGTTAGATACATTTAAATATATATCATCATAGTTATTAAGGTTAAATGTAATATTCGATATAAATATAAAAATATACAGCCTCGATTCTTTTGCCTTTATCCCTTTTGACTGAAAATAAAATCGTTTAAATCTCGTCCAAACTGATAGACAAACAGGATTTTGCGTTTAAGTATATCTTAGTTGTAAAATATTCACACCTAGCAGAATAGAAAGCAGATAGCGTTAACATAGATTGAGACATAAAACCTTATACGGTTAATGAAATTCTTACGTAATATATATTAAATTGATAAACTTTTTTATTTTAATTGTATATTTTATATGTAAGCTTGATTTTTTTTTTATTGTTCTTATCCAAAATGTTAGATTCATTAGCTGTGAATCATTTATATTTTAACAAACTGAACTTTCTACAAATCAAATAACAAAGTAGATATAAAATTATATCATTATTACATTGGACTGATTTGGTCAGATTATTAACTTTATTATGAATGTTTAGTGTTATTGTTTAATTTTTTATTGATCCCTACCCCACTCGCGTCATTTATGCGTGTAATAAATCACATACATAAAATTACAACGATTTGTTAATGAAAACATATTGCACAGCATATTCGTCCGTTTAAGTAAGATTCTCAACTTTTAACTATTAAGATAAACGAGCCTTTATACCATACACACACAAATCGGTTTAGTAGTCATTGCATTCTTAAACAACAAAACAAGCTGACAGAAAAGTTATTGTCACAAAACAATTTCTTACAAGTACATATTTAAAATAATTTAAATTTCTTATATTGAATGTAAATTAAACATATAAGGTGCAAATTTATACAATATAACTGTAGATGAACGGTAATTTCACAATAGATGGCAGTTGGATGAGCGTGCTACTTTTTAGTTCATCTAGCTTAGACCTTAAAAGGCTGACGCACTCGCACAAAACCTAACCTGAATATCTTACCGAGTGACGGTTAAAAAATCATCCGTTAGATAAATTACTATAGAATTGCTTGGTTGTTTATTAATTACATATTACCATTTGGTAATATATTATTTACACAAAAAACTGTTATACGGTTATAGTTAGGAAATAAGAAAATGTAATAAAAAATGTATGGATTTATTCTTTGACCATTTTATAGAATTGTATAAAGACATCCATCCGTTAGGGCTATATGAAAAATCAATTATTTCTTATTATGAAGTTTTTTAAGCTATATATATATTTATATTAGTACTATGGAATTTAATGTGCTTAACCTCATGCAACCTGCGCGTGGCTTACTAAACCACAACATAGCTGGTGATCATTTCTATAATTTCTACAATTTCAATAACAGTTGTTTTGATTTAGTATTAATTACCTTTTATTTATTGTTAATTAATTAAATAGCTTAAGGATTAATGACTTAATCATTTATTGTACAGCTATTTACAACGCTGAAGTAATAGGAAGTTGTGAGTGAATAATGAATAAAATTACCGTTCTCGATTTTTTTTTTATAAGTTTCATTATATATATTTTTAACCTATAACAAAAAGGAAGGAAGCTTTTTACAGATTTAAATTATATTTCTTTTGTATTATTAATATAAAAACAGACACATGTGACTGTCAAGATTAGATTCATAGTATAGTTAGGTTAGGCCCTTATTTAAACAGTTTCTGTTATAAGATACAATCACAAATATTTACTTGTATTTAAATATATTGTTGTTATTGAGGCTCAGCATATAGTCGTGACTACATACAACACCATGTATCATAGTATAATGGACCATTGTGTTACAAACAATAAGGAAAATTTATCTGCTATATAATTATAATGTATTATTACTGAATTTACAAAAACGCCGATCCGAATATTTTAATTTATTTATTATTTTAATTTTCATAGTTCCATAGATATTTTATATAGAATTTTATCAATAATAATGTCCAATGATTTGAAATGTAAAGGTAATATTTAAGTTTTATTTAGAACAGACAGTCTCAGACTAAGACTGACTTAAAATTATCTATAAAACAATACGTTGCATAATTAGTTTATAACATAAAAATATAGTTCAAATATATGTGTTAGAATTTGAGCTTGGAGTATGGCTTTAGGGTCACGTTATAGATGTATTACGTTATAGAATCTAAAACTAGACAACATTTTTAATAAGATACATGTTTTTCATAACAACCCCATCTAAATCCCTAAGTTTGTACATGAAAATCATAAATTGCTGCGGGATTGTACCCTTTATCTGCTTGTGCTAAGATCCATTGTTACATATGTTTGGTGCTACGTCAGATTGACTGACGGTATATTTACACGCAGTAGGGCGCCAGAACAATTAATATTACAATAGTATAATGGATGAACTTCTCATTTCTGTATAATTTAGTGGATGAAACAACCGTGAAATATCGCCTTCAAACAAATGACTTGCTGTTATTGTAGAGAAAATAAAGCTCAGTACACACTCAAGTGACTAGACATTCAACACTTTTCATTTTATAAGCAAGCTCGTTAAATCATTTGAAACATAAGTAATGGTTTTGTTTGTTGTTCCAATATTTATAATATAAATACTTGTAGTATAATTAATTTAAGAATTAATACCCAGTTACTTATTTAATTAAGGCTAAGTAAATTAAGGATGAATTTCTATTGCATATATTTATGACATATTTAATTTATTTAATTAGTCCGCAATTAATACACACTTCAAAGACTGATCTTGTAGAATAAATGTAGTACAATATAAATGTTGAAGAATAAAATATAACAAACGAACATAGTCGGGTAGGTGTGTGTTATATGAAGCGTGGGAACAATAGCTTCATCGTAATGATCACCTGCGGACTCATAATGTACCACTACTAAGGGCACAATATAAATTATTATAAAAAAATATTAATATTATTTATTAACCTACTAACATTTCAAATGTATAGGTGTAGTCGAAATGTATTTCTTTAAATTTTTCATAAAAATATGTTTACAGTTATTAAAAAACAATGGAACATTTCCAAACAAAATAAAAATAAGCCGATGACTAAAATTAAATGTATATAACATTTAGTAAGATTAGTAGTGATACAGCATTCGTTCTAGTTTCAATAGTAGAGGACGGATGTATCTATCATCGTATCTAAGTAGTGCTCGCCTCAACACTACCGACAAAAACAATAGTCATCACTTAATGTGAGTAGTTCAGTAGTATCCGAGTTACTAATAGACCTCAAATGTATAGGAAACATTGAGATATCATTAATGCTTTAAACATAGTGAGCTTATTGTTTTAAAATAAAATCACAAAAAAAATCTTGCTATGTAATTATTTTTTCTTTACAATTACTTAATTCCTAGTAGTTCCTGCAGAATGCTATATTTATTTTAAATAAAGGCACTTAAGGAAGTTCATAAACTATTTGGTAATATATGTATTGTTTTTAAGCTTTATATATTTTTTCTAAGTCCAATTCTGATGGAAAAAATCCTTGTCAATACCTAGTTATTAATAAATATGATTTGAATTGTTCGTCAAAGTTACTCTTTTTTTATAAAAAATATGTTTAATCAAATATATATATTTTTTATTTTCCTTTCTAAAACCAGTTATCATTTACAAAGAAGTGAACTGTTTAATTAAACAAAAAAGTAATGTTAGTTTAGGAGACGACAAAATCATTCCATTGTGATTATGAAAAGTTATTATTTTATTACAATTTGTTGTACCGAATTATCTATTACACGAGATTTTGCCATGAAAACACTGATTAACACCAAAAAAAGCAATACACATTTTTTCATTTGTATTTACTATTTTAAAACATAGCATGTGTTTTTGTCCGTCTTGTAAAATAAGAACAAAACGTGTACTTTATTTTCCTTTAAAAGTTAGAGCGACCCGTACATTATTGTCAATGCTGAATGAATAGCCTTGCTCACAAACATCGTGTCTTAGAAAAGCTGTCTTCAAAACACCTAAAACTAAGGCTCTCAACGTGTCCGACATAAGGACATTGTAAGGTGCTTTCTAAAAGAAAACAAGAATACAACCTTGGGGAAATTTCTCGGATGTTCATACAGCTTCGCACCATCTTACCTTTTATATACATTTTCTTAACGAATGTATGTATATAAAAATCTTTGAATATACTTTAAGAGCGATCTAAATCAATTGTCATTAGAACAAAACCTCCACCTGCTTAGCCGTGTCATAAAAACAAAACAAGTTAAGAACTCTTTAACAAACGACAACTGTCAGATGGGTTGCGTGGGTGGATAGAAGATGCCGCGTTTTATCTCGCTTTGATATCATTCAAGCGAGGCTAATCTTATATACGAGGTGCTTATAAATGTGTGATAATAAATGTTTTTTACTGTTCAGATTAGGATATTGAAATATTTGATGACATAATTATAGAATATGAGTTCAAAATACTTAGAATAGGCGCCGCGACGCTGTTAGTACGTGATTAAGGTGATGTAAAACAACTACTATATCAAGAATAGCACAGCAATTGGAAAGCTAGCGGGTAAAACGGAAACATGCAATAATAACGCTGATTACTGTCCCGGGACAGCTATGGTAAACATGATTGCCAACAATAAACAATTCCATTCTGACATCCTGTATTGACAACTTCTACAACTATTACAAGATTTATTTATTTAATTCAATCTTAAGCTTTTTTCTTAATTTCTTCTCACAAATTGCCTTTAACTCTTTCTAGCAGATGTTCGTGAATTAGGTATATCTTGCAATTAAATAACTGATCATGCCGTATACTAAAAAATTCAGAGTAGTAAGAAAAATTAATCTTTCTTTTTTTTATACAAACACTTTTTTACATTTTAATATTTTCCAAATTATTTCGGAGTATCAGATAGGCTGGTATAATTTTGTAACCAAATTCAATCACCGAAATCCGTACACAAAATTATTATCACTTACATTTGAAATGATTGTAACAAGGAAGGGGATCGGAAAATTGCAATCATTTACAATGATAATGCCTCCAGTAGCTATCTGCATGTAAACTAGGCAATTTCGACTTGCATGTTTTAACGTAAATTGTTTGCTACTTAGCGGTATAATGTACCGTTTTACAATACGTCACAGACAATGTTTTTGTGATTTTTTTTAGGAATTATATTTTGGAACTTTTTGGACGGATTCACGAAGTGGTCTAAGACATTGTTGGTATATAAAATATTTATAATATATAGTCAACTATTATAATATTTACTCAAACAACAGACGTTTATTACACAGTTTACATATAAGTACAGTGTATATAACATCAACTTATTGTGCATAAAAAATATTTATCGCTCAGAATGTGCGCTTAAATTATTTCTCATAAATTTAAGAATAGTTTAATATAATAAGAATCATAGGATGGAACTTATACATTTATATATAGATGTAACATTAACACACATCCTTTCATTGAGGCGAGCGGTCTATAAACCAAGATTAAACATAACAGCACAACATTACTTACGAGGAATCACCAGAGAAGCTTGACCTCCAATAAACTTACACAAACACTTCTTATAAGTGTTATCTTACGTTGGCGACCTAAGATTAAAAGCCAATCTAAAATGACCTCAGCTAAGCTTTCTCGTTAGACAAAGTAGTATAGACAAAAGAGTAGCAATCTATAGACAAAACGCATATATATAAAAGACTTTATTTTCCTAAAATTTAAACGAAGGAGTGAAAAAGTCTACATATATTTAATTAAAATCTACATATTTTTATGCATTTTTTTGGTGAAATATATATGGTGCGTAAAGGATATTGTTTCAACAATTTGATTAATGTAAGACAAGAATGTCTTAAGACAATTTTGTCTAAAGTCCGGTTAGAGGGTCCAAGTGTTATCGGTTTTATGAGTAATAGCCTGTGTTAATGTAACTGTACGCTGCTTTATAATGTCTTGTAAAGTTTTAATACCTCAACTACTAATACTGCGGTTAAAACGTTTTACCCCCCATTTTATTGTTTCCCATGACTTGTGATTTGAATCTCTTTAATATATGCTGGTTATCCTGGAGTAAAGTGTAACTCAATTCGAGTTAACTCTATTCCTTTGCGTCAGAAAAGCTGATAAAAAATCAATACAGTGACATTTGAATTCATAAAAATTTATCAATACTAAAAATAGCCCAATATAAAATCTTTATAACAATTTAAAAACATCATTCTAGCAATGATACTGAATTTATTTCTCCAATTCATGATAAAATGAGCTTAAAATTCAAATTGAAGGTTAAGCTTTCAAATGTCTTCATAGCTTTATTGTCAACCGAAATCTTCAAGTACACATATTTTAACTATTAATAACGCATAGAATTCAAAACTTTGACACAATCGATGAATTTAAATAATATTTTCGGCTTAATTTATTTTCTAAGTCGAAATTTATGTGAGAAAGTACGGGTACACCGTAGCTCGGATGTTGAAATTAAAGAATTACTCATGATTTAAGTTGTAATGTTCGTATGACAAGAGAAAACTAATAAGCCGTCAAGGATTCGCCTACCAGAGCTGGTTTTTTCTATAATTTTGAAACTATATTAATTGTGGGAGATTTTTTGTGTAATGTACAACATAGTCTATTATTTATTGCGAAATAAGAATCGCGTTCAGAATTTATGTTATCCGGTTGTAGCTCGTTAATGTTACGAGGCAATCTTTTCTTTTGACCTAATTGTGTAATGTTTTAATTGAGATAAATAAATCCATTTTACACTACTGACATAAAAAAGAGGGCTATGGGCTTGTGCAAATGTTCCTGAAAAAATGAGTTGACAGACTCCAACACTTTGTATAAATACGCTACGATGGTTTTCGCTAAATATAAACTTCTAACAACAATCTAGGAAAGAATTATAAATTATCTATCATTGATAATTCATAAATCTTACCTAGATATATTTTCTTGATATAAATGTCTTCGCTGGGAAACTTGAATCATGAACATATGTTTTTTCGTCTCCTATTTTTTTAACAGATAATATCAGCCACAGATAAAAATCAAATGACATAGAAGAAAGACGAATAGACTCGTTTTGAATACGAGATGTATCAGTTACATGGAATCAAAATCGATGATCAAGCTTTTATGATCATTTGTCCCATTAAATACACACATTATTTGTTTGGTTTCCATTAAATTAATATATATTTTTTAGTCGAATGCATAAATTTCTATCCGTTTCATATGTTTATGTAGTTTTTGTAAAGTAACAAAAAGAAGAAGTAAATATAGAAATCTTCTATGCTCTTATAGCTTCTATGTTCGTTTTATTGAATCTTATCAAATTTTGTTATTTATTTAGCATTGTATTGGTATATTAAAGTTCAGTTTGTAACGACTATTCGAACTTGTAAGATGTGCTTGTGTTTGAGATTATTCGTCACCGACGGACAACGAAGTCTTATGTGAATCTTTTTATCGACTACGACACAAAAAGTAAAAGAAATTTAAATATTTACACAAGTTTGGTCAGCTCTTATATCTGTAAGAACAAAAGTAGAGTACACATGAACAATATGTAGGATTTTTTTAAGAAGGAGAATGAACAAAATACCTTTTAATTCCACATCAAAACTGACCGACAAAGACTACTTCAGTGGAATAATACTTATTACTAATTACTCCGGCTTTCTCCTATCATTGTCATCATCAAACGGTTGGTAGACAGTTGTTCGGATTAAGGGATTACTATCAATCATAACGCCAATATGATTGCCGCAGCTACTAACGTCTGATTGAGAGATCTTGGGGTGTGTCCGTAGGGATCATTGTTGTTTATAATTTATATTGAATGTCATCCTACATATATTTATTATTTTATTTATTTTTTTGTTACTAATCCGAGCAAAAACAAGTGAACCAATAATATTCTATGTGTAAGTAGTTAGATAACTAAACTTTACTTTTGTCCTAAGATTCTTAAGTGGAATCTAATTTTCAGTCACTCGCTTTCATTTGATGGTTGATAATACCAAAAAGAACAGGAGAAAAAGATCTTAATATATTTGTCTTCAAGAAGACGTCTTTTCCATGAACATTTTATTCACCAAATGGATCCTTTAAAATCAAAACTTTTTTTTTGTCGTGACATATAAATTGCTGACAATCTCAAACATGTTACCCATAATATTAGGCATATGTCAAATATACTGAGTAATATTTTCATGATAAAATCTCGTATGAAAGAGACGGGAAGACGTTTTTATGTTACATAGAAATCTGTTGGTGACAATTTGGTAGTAGTATATTATAAGTAATGCATTATTTCTCTAAGGGCTAGAGATGCATAGACACTAGAAATGCTATTTTGTTGAAAGGGAAAGGTTTATTAAGGCTTCAATAACTCTCACTCAGCAAAAGAAGAGTGATATGAGCCAAGTTACTATACTATGGTTTGCTATGCTAGGCTATAGTTAAGTTTTTGGTCCAGATTTTGAATCACTTAGAAGAAACAATGTAAAAAAATCAAGTTTAGCCAAACTAAAATATGAACATTTTTTACAAATCTTAAGCATTTATAGAAGTAGTTTATTTACATACCTCGAAGTCTCCCAGTCATTTATTACTGCGAAAAGCAATTTTTGCAATTGACTCCGGCTATTAAATTCAGTATCCGTAAATAATGGATTTATTTGATTGACTTGACTTTTATGAATAAAAATATTCTCTTGATTGGACAAAGATCATAATAGCTAGAGCATCAAAGGAAATGTATTAAAACTGTGATTTTTTTAGATATCACGAACTCACTATTGATTTTATACAGCCATAAATTTTCATCAGTAATTTAAACGAATTAATAGTATGTAAAAGTTATAATATATAATTTTTCTCCTCAGCATGTATTAAAGAGAAATAATTACTAAAAGTGAATCATAATATCTATTCATCTTAAGACCACCAACAGAATAAGACCGTTCGATTAAATATCATGACAGATACTAAATTTATTGACTCTTACACATTGTTTCAATTATAAGCATCGAATTAAAAGTATACTAGATACGCCCAAAATTATATGAAAAGTTATATATCACTATGGAAGTTTATTTCATCATCTCATACTCCCTAAAGCTACGACACGCCTATACAATGTTAAAAGTATTTTTGTTTCAAAGATTAAAATCAAATCAATCCGATTTCGAAATAAGAATAGCTTCTGAAATGAATATTTTTTTACCATAAACGATATACTTTATTCCGAAAGTTACTTCTAAGATAGTGTATCGTACAAAAAAATCGTATTAAAATATATATAATAGACACACAGAATAATAATTTCTGTAATAAATTAGTTATTATATTTATTAGGTTATTTTTTTGTGGTCTAATTGCACCACGCCTACTTTCACCACGATATTAGAAATCAAAACTGTAATCATTTTACTGTATATATGAATTCATTTAATATACATTTGCGAAATTACAGCAGGCGTCCGTTAATAACCGTTTCGATACGTTCCAACAGACGCCTTTGGGAACAATTTCATTGAAAGCACATAAACATGTGATATTACACATAACATATTGATAACGCTTGATTGACAACAGAGTTATAAAGTTACAAAATATATATGTAATGGTAATCGTTTATAAAATAATGGTTTTTAAACTAATTAGTGTAGAGTCGTTAATTAAATTCAGCTTTTAATTGGTCATGCCTAAATTGAGGCAATTTTCTTTCGGGCGTATAATAATTAATATTCGTAAATTTGTTCTTTAAAAAGGCTTGCGATAATTTTTTTTGTAGTTATGAGTTTTTTTTAAATCCGATGTGAAGAAAAAAGGCTTCATTAATTCGTGTAATTCGTTATTGTATTCGATTAATATAATATGTTTTGTGGTATAATTTGAATAATTAAAAATGTTTTAATCAACTTCCATTACAATGTCTTCATTAAAATCTAATTTTGATATCTGCGTTATTTCAGTTACCAAAGTTATTTGTGTCACAATCGAAATATTTTTAAGCGTTAAGGTAGCAAACAATCTATCGCATCTGTAACAGTTTTTTGATGGTTCCGTAACTTAAATTGTAAAGACAAAGATAGCGAGTTTCTAATTTACATAGCTCCAGTTACAATCACATTTGTTTTAATTTATACCAACTTCTCGTACTACTTAAATACCAGAACATCATTATCGAATGATTTTTACTGTTAGTCTTATTGTAAGAAGCAAACCGGTTATTTTTGTGTAACAATTGTTTGTGGACAGCAATTGTAAGTTTGTCAATTATATCGTCACTTCATGATAGACACATTGGGCAATGTGACACCTTTTGTGAATTATACAGAGTGTTTCTTTTATTAAGTGGTTGTACTTAAAAAAGATAATCATTTTTCGTTACCTAAAATGTATTAAAATACATAATTCAATATTTAAATCATTTAAAAATTCCTTTAACTATTTCTCTTAGTAGGTATTGGGCGGTCAACAAAAGTTTTATTAAAGTAAGTAAACTCGGGGTCTAAACTTGATAAATAATTGAAATGCAAAGTTTATTACACAATTATGTATATTTCAACTGTGAACTATATGAAAGCTCCGTATTTTATGTGTACAAATAATTATAAAAGGCCCTTTATAATCACCGTAAAATGTAACGCTACCTGTTGCAGTGACATTATAATCACTCTGTATATATCAAGACATGAGTACCTGTAGATGATAGAAAGTAGCCTGCGGTCCACAATGAGAAACCAACATACCGCGGATTCAATTGAATCATTCTAGTATAAACTTGATGTACAGTCAGCAGCGGTCATGTGTTCTTTTAGCTAAAAAAATATTAATTGAACCCACCCAAAACTCCTATATGTATCATGAACCCTTTGTTATATTCATATAAATGTTTAGGTTATTGTTAATTAATTTTAATCAAGTTTATTATTCATATTCCTATGATTTTCAACATTCAATTAAAATCAGTGACTTCTATTGCTTTGAAATAATAAAAAAATTAAATAACAAAATGATGTAATATTTTTTTTGTCAACAGTACAACGACATAATAACTAATTACTCTAGGTGAGTGGTTTTTAATTTAATTGTGATACCTGATTTTGTCCGTCCGAGCGTGGAAGTTGCTTCGGACAGATGTCAATCTCATTTTTTGTGTACATACATGTACTATTTTTATGGCTTCTTTGATATAATATTGTCATTGAAATATTAGTCTCAATATATGAAATTGTTTAGGTGTTAATTAATTTTATAGCATATATTTATAATATATAGCTTGAGATGTATGCAACACCATATGCTACGTTCCAGCTAGAAATATTGAACATACTAGCTTGCGTCAGCTTCCTTTAGCTATGAAATGAAATAACAACATTTTAAACAAGGCTACGATGCTGGTTCTTGTGAAATTGTGTTGGTCTTTCCCCTAAATTTATTTCATAACTATACATACATATTACAGATATATTTAAGTGTTATTGAATTGTTTTAAAACAAGCTCAGATGAACAAAAGAAGCTTGAAGAAAATTGTTATTATAATACTTTGGACCTTATAAAGATAACTTTCAAACAAAATCTATATTCACATAAGAATAAAATTTTGCAGTAGCATTGTTTAGTATGGGTATTTTTAAGTAGCATGAGATCTTTAACTATAAACGGAGAGCATTATTTTAATATTGTGTAATAAAACAGAATTTTTCCTTAAAACTGAATCATACCACAATAATAGTAATATAATATTACTCACATGTTTCTCGGAAGATCAACCGGTCTATTGTCTACTTTCGACAGCCCGCAGTAACCAGCTTAAATTGATTTTCAACGCGTTTATATCGATTATAATTGGAAGCATGCTGAATCAGAATTTATTGTTCTTTTAATAAAGAATTTTTATAGTTCCTATACGTTAAATACAGCTACATTTTGGATAGTAATTTTTATAATATTAATTTAAAGGTTTAAATGTTATAGAAGCGGATGAAAAGTATACGATTTAAAAAGCTTAATGCATCGAACGCTTTTTAATGTATGAATGTGATTAATTTTGGCTTTAAACTTTTTAAATCTTTTTCTTTTTCAACTATCAACACGACGTAAAATATGATTTCACAAAAGATCATTAGATTTGTCAAATTTACAATACATAATCACACTTGACTTATAATAGCTGTACTTTCCCACACCTTTTATAATTTACATAACGAATTTAAACCTTATTACAAAAGGTATAAATGTTATAAATTATGTATTCCATAAGATGACGTTTATGTAGAAGGCTTTAACGGATAGCACGTTAAGTATAGGCTGTAACAAATTTCGAATTAATAATATTCCTATACAACCACATTCTTTTATATAGGATGTTCTTTGATAAATAATAGAAATAACTATTTTTAACATATGTTTTCTTATTTTTTCAGTTTTGTTTGTAGTAGAGGAGTTTTTTTTTTAAATTATTGTGCTGTTTTTAATAACGGCGTTGCAGTTTATAAGTTTAACATTACTATAGTTCGAATGAATTTATTTATACAAGATCATGGAAAATTGTAATGTCATATTAGTTAAGGTAAATAAATCTATAAGTAACGAGTTGCTCCCCCATTTTAATATTTAAATATAAAAATGATACTAACGGTGAGATAATATTTGAACACTCTGTATATTCAAGAGCACACCTGCTACGACGAAATAAATAATCTATTCGAAGTGAAATTCATTTTGTCCCAAATAGAAAGCACCCATTGTAGAATCGAGTGATTAATCGACAATGCGTTTTGGTAGCTAATCTCAATCGATTTCCGATAGCCATCGATTTGATATCGATAATCGCTTAGATAGTTCCATAATCTATTCCATTTCCATATATTGAATTTGGAATGTCAGTGTTGTGCCGCTAAGAATGTCCCTTTTTTAGTTTTATTTTGTTATTTATTTAAAACTTTTAAGTCAATGAAAATTTTGATTACCCTAATTTTAACTTTCATGGCTCGAGACTTCAACTTCAATTCTTTATTTGAATTTTGTAAAATTTTTATTGTTATTTTTTATCATTCAATCGATATAGACATTTTTTTCAAAGAACTTATGTGTCAGGGGAAAAATATGTTAAAATTTTGAGACATATTATTATATTTGTCAACTTCAACCAGGGTAATTAAGATAAAGTCGGGTATTGGTCTTAAAATATAAGACAGTTTTCTTTAGTTATTCTTATTAAAACAAGAACTGCTAGGGTTTGCTTGAAGGTCGTCCTAAACCATTAAATATTATAATATATTTAACTATAAATCATAGTATGTTAATTTCATTGAACCCATTAGATATTTTGTCTGTT
Organism: Danaus eresimus; assembly: GCA_018231745.1. NCBI lineage: Eukaryota > Metazoa > Arthropoda > Insecta > Lepidoptera > Nymphalidae > Danaus > Danaus eresimus. The sequence goes on from DVQP01000171.1 coordinate 25,126, forward strand.
TTTATTGATGACATTTTAATTCTACTACGTCTTTTGTATCTACTCTTGTATACTTTAAAATATTAACCGCTTCTTTACATTTGATTTTTTGTTGAATAACAATAATACTGTGGCTACTATAAATAAAATTGAGTGGAATTTTACCAAAAATAAAGATTTAAAGATATGTTTATTTATATTAGTTTAAAAAATCTTTAATTCATACACTGTCCAAAGATTATATAAATGTACGATATTTAAAGGACAATGATTTTTATCAGCAGATATGGATCAGACGTCTCAAATAAAGAATTTGCTTACCATGAACATCAAACTAATTATGTTCAATTTGAATATCAAATAATTTATAAATAGTTTTAATATTGAATGTATTTTTCTGCCGTTTATCTAAGTTACAGGTTTAAGTTTCGAGGTACTATTTTTGTTTTCTATAAGAAAATCAATAAACGATGTTGAGTTGTACTTGCAGTTACTTCATCAACCGAATATTCTGACATCTAGAGTAAAGATAATGTGTGAAAGCCCTCACGAACCCCTGTAAGAGCTATACTTATTAGGTAGAGTCAGCCCACGCTGTAACTTTAGTCCAATGTCCATAGCAACTCCGAATAATTTCTTTAGTATCGAATTTTCTAAAATAATAATAGACATTGCATTAACTTATTTTGCTATTTCACCTGCATTTGTTAGCTAAAGTTAAATGGACAAAGACACGCTAAAGCACTTATAATATTAAGTGATTACATACCAGTTTAATACAACGTCCATTCATTACCGAGCCGTGCGTTTGACATTTAATAAAATAGAATTTATTATGCATTACAAATCTTCTATTATCCGTATCTTTAAAACATCAACGGTCAGTAATAAATACATAATGATACTTAACTCCGCATTGTTCAGTGAGGAGATAAATCTCGGACGGACAAGCAAACAGACGTCTCCTGATTGTCATCGTATCTTTGTATTTGATCTCCAACAATGAGAGTGAACCGTCTAACATATATACAGTTATTTTAATCCTCACTGTTCTTAATTAACATATAGGTACGTTCCAAAAATTCTATAAAGACTTTTTATTGCAATTGTATATTTAATTTAAAATAAGTTGTTATGTGTATGGTTGTTTGTACTCGTTAACTAGAAAACTACTCAGATATTTATTATGGAATTTACGGTAATAAAACTTATATAACATAATAAAATGATTAAATTTATAGGCGTATTGTTTGTATTTGAAACGACCTACTTGTCTGAGAGCAAATCTATTGCTAAAAAAAATAAATAAAAATTTGATTAATGCCATGTGTAACAAGTTTTTAAAATATATATTGTCTAATAATGTTTCTCACTCAAACGGATTTAGTGAGACCAAAACGACAATCTCAATTTGGATAAGTTAATCATCTCTTATCACTCATCTGATAAAATAGTGTACTATTTTCAAATATTCTTATTAATGCTCTGTCAGAAGCGAATGCTGTTGTTATCAAAGAGCGGACGCTTTTTATATGATGTTCTAATGATACAATTGTTTTCGTACTGTTGATATAATCAGAGCTGATAACTTAACTACTAACAAATAGTGAAAGTGATACTTGTAAAGATTTCAACCTACGTACACCCGAAAAGTATATAAATTGGAAATTTATCATACTTGTACCAAACTGTCGAAGCAAATCGCTCCGTCTTCACCTTAGGATAACATTTATCTAACAACATTTTGTATTATAAGACGATATTCGTATTACTCTAACACGTTAATGACTGTATGACGTAACGTTTGTTAGAATAAGCACGCAACGTAAACACTTCGAGCTGTCAGCTTCTATTGTTTGTACGACACAGAGCTATGACTTTAAGATGCGGTTGTCACAATTTATTGATTTCGCATACGTTTTTTTTATGCTTAATATTTAGATAGTTTAGTTTTTATATTTTTTTATACGAGGATCATAAGAAATTGTACTGATTTTATGATGCGCAGATAGGAAATTATTTTAAATCAGTTCTATATTAGTTTAAAAAAATATGAAAACTTTTGTGCATCAAAATAGTACTGCCTGAATCTGATTCAATAACATACAAACTTAGTTTTCCAAAAATATATAAATTTATTATAAGATTTTGCAAATGCCGCCTCTGTATATTTAATATACAATGGTCAATGTGTTCTTAGGCAAGCTTTTGTCTGCCCACTCTCACTGATGTCATATGTACATACATGTACCTACTTATACACGACATGGCTCTAGAACAGCCAGATGAGGCCCAGAATATTAAAAGGATTTTACGTTTGACCAAAATTAAAACTCCTTATAATTTTATTTTCCAGGTAACCCATAAAACCCATTGCATACCCTACAATATATAGCTGGAACAAGTAAGTCGATGCATATAATTTATATTTGCAAAACTTTTCCTTATTCATAATGTTTGCATAATACATAAATTCTAAACACCAAGTTATCACACCTTAAACAAGTGTAATACAACTAAGTTTATATTAATTCACGAATGGATTACCATTAAAATGAGGACAATTTAGCCAATTAGGCAACTAAAAGTCTAAGAGATGTTTATTCAAGAATGATAATATAAAAAAGAAATTGGAAATGCTTGAAATATAATAATATTTAAAAATAATATAAAAATTTCTTGGATGATATTCATTTATATATGATAAATTTATATTTCAATAAAATTTAATATCATTTTGTGGCTTATGCTTTGAGCAATGTCACATATATCTAAAATATATCTATATATCATAAAAAATACATATATTTTTTATTTGGAAATTACTGCTCTTTGAATATTAGATCCTAGACTATAACGCCTACACTTTTAATAAATAGATTTCGAGACTTCGCCTCAGGGATTTTGATCAAATCTCTTATTGTTAATCTTACGTAATGTAAAATTTTATATTTGATTTGATACTAAAGTATTAAATATTTCTGTATTATTTCATCCAATGGAATTATTAACATTTTATATAAGAAAAAAAAGAAAAAGTTTTATGAACATAAAATTAATTCCAATTTTTTTTCTAATCTTATTGTATTATTTTCTTATATGTTAAAATGTACAAATTTAGCTCAAAATACTGAAATAAATTTACGATGATATTTCATCATCTAGAATATTTTAAACATTTCGAAAAATTATATGTTTATTTTGGTTAGAAGACCTAAAATCTTATTATAATATTCAATATTTTTAATATAATGTTAGTTTATATCTTAAAGGCGGTATAAAGATATAATAAGGCATTTCCACTATCATAACATCCGTGATGCCACACAGGCGCAAAGAGCAATTGTGTCGTAAAATCAATGTTTAGTTCGAACCGGGTTATTTCGACCTGACAATGTAGTCCTAACTTTATGTTCGTTGTTGGACAAAAGTGAAATATTTTAGAGTAACACGACAAAAACGACTCCGCAGAATATGACCATACACAGCATGGGCGGCGTACTGAGGAGATATGGGGATATTGAAAACGATGTCCAAGATGTAAGATAATGGAATTCACAATAGAATTATATATTGGTTTGAATTCCACGTTTGATTGTAATTGGGTGCAAACTAAAGTACAAAATCCTATCAGTGTTTTGATAAACTAACCTTAATAGCCACAAGTAAAGTAAAATATGAAATTTATAAGTTTCCATGCTATCATCTAACGTTATGCTAAATATTCTTCCTATAAATAACGACCACAAAAAATCGGAATGCCATCTAATGACAACAGAAACGTACAATCGGACGGTCAATTAATACATATTGTTGAGGCCCCGCAATCGGCCATCAAGAACAATTAGAAGGCCATGGAAAATTGCAAACTATAGCAATAAAAGCTTTCATGTGGAGGCTGTTACGGAGCAATTTTGTAAATAAATCGTTAGATATTCAAGGGCGCCTACATTCCTAAATTGTTGGATGAATTTCTTTAGCTGGTGTCTTTATTTATTTAAAGCTCGCTATCTCCTTACTTATAAGATTCATATTATTTCAATACCCGAAAGTCAAGAACTAAATTCTAGGATTATGAATGATAACTTTTTCGATCATCTTAAATAAAATTTGACAGTTACATTTTACCGTCGGCTACACATATTCTCTCATCTTAGCTTGTCCCTTAAGTCAAATATTTTAAAATAATAAAAATGGTGCTGTAAAAATTATTTTGTTACTAACTTGATATTTTAATAACAAAATTAATTTTAACAGCAACCCGGCGTTTTCTGACGCCTGCGGTCATCAAACGTCATGTATTCAAACAGCCTAAGATAATATGCATACGTGCATTCCTACAACTATCAATTATTCTGTGAAAGTATATAATTACAGTTAACATACGTGCTAAAGTTCGGTTACATAAATGTCATAGATTAATTGAAATTTTGTGTAATATCATAACTAAATTGCAAATTAGGTACATGATTATTCGCAAAACATCGCTATGTTATGTTACAGAAAATGATTATATAGTAACGAGTTACTGGTACAAGTTAACGGAAGCAGTAATTTAAAATAGAATCTCAATACAAGATCGATGAATCGTTTGGAGTGAAAACCGACGCGACAACTTTAAAATGAAGAAGGAAAGTCATACATGTAAAACAACTCTGACTTTCCAATTTTCAAAGTTAGTTAATAAGGACGTATTGATACGTTTTATAATAAAACTTCAGTATTTATAACTCATATATATATATACATATATAAATATA
>DVQP01000172.1:0-29787 GCA_018231745.1 Danaus eresimus
CGTTATCTACAAAAAGTCGAATAGAAATCGAATTTCATGAAAAGCCTACTCATGCAAATCCTTTGCAATTGAACAAGTTTGTCGAAATGAAAAGTTTAATCAGCGTGAATGTTTGTTATTCAGTGATTCGGAATTGAATTTCAAGCTTGTCAATTACACAATCTGGATTAAAATGTCCTCCAACATAAAAAAGGAGTAATTTTTACAATATAAGGCCCTTTTGAAAATGTTTGGGTGGATTTATATTATCTATGCAGCTAAGATCAGATATCATAATTCTTACTTGTTTTAAACAGTTATAAATATAAATGTATCAGAGCTAAACATGAAAATGTTTTTGGTATAGATATACACCAGTAGCAGATTTAGACTACGGTACACTCTCTTGCGCCGCATCCAATGAGGTGGGAGTCCAGGTGACTCCGTGTGTCTTTCAAATGGTCGCTGCTGGTAAGATTTTGTAGACTGTTGATGTTATTAAGTTCAGTTTCAGAATATCACATTTTTTTTTATTAATAACAGGTTTAGAAGATGGTAACACTATATTTGCGATAGATCGAATCAGAGTAGCTTCAAAATTTACTTTTCTATTAATGAGAGAGAATGTTAGATGATATAATAAAAATAAGTTTACTAAAATCAAAATAAAAAAGGACGTACTTCAGAAAACTTTTTGAACTCAAATCTGTTATATCTATAATAAGGATATAATATATAGTTAACGGTTAATATGATTTTGGGTAACCTCGACTTCGTATTACTATTGCTTTCTTAAGACCTCAAAATCAACAATTTCTGTTATGAAAAGGGAAGCCACACGCACCTCGTAACTGCACCTTATGGAACCAGACGGCCGATTCAGCTGAGGTGTCTTGTGTTTCGGGTTTTGACGGAGGACTACCGCAGCACTTTTTACTAGAGGTGTACTCCGGGAACGAAGACAAGCCCAGGTAAGGACTACAACTATATTTAACTAGTCTTTATCTTGGGTTACACTTAGATACGAGTATACTCTTATTAATTTTCCTATATAATGACAACTCGACAGAATTATCTATTATGTTCTGGGGATATAATTGGAACGAAAACTTTATTCCCATTTATTAAAAAAAGTATATTAGTTTTTTGTAATAATTTCAGAAATCCTCTTTGATAACATTTAATCAAATTCGTAAAGAGAAACTTTCCATTTATACAATAACATTTTGTTCAAAGGTGATGTGGAGCACGTTAAATGTTACATGGGGGGCGTGAGGGTGGGGGAGGGGTAGACGACGGTTTGGAAGGGCGAAATTGTTTTTAATATTGCAGAGGCAATCTGCTCACGCAGGCGGCGTCGCTTCGCGTGCCCAGACTTGCTGCGCTTACTAAAGTGCTTGATCTCCTGACATTCATGTTAGGGACTGCTTTAGAATGGCAATTAATGTCTTGGTCTCTTCAGGGGCAGCGTTTCGTAATAAGCTAATATAAAGGTGTTGTTTTAATTAAATGTTGAATAAAAGCAAAAGTTTCATATTGGTGGGAACACATGGAGAACGAATTAGGTACTATACAATGTAACAATTCCATGTTCACAACATTTGTACGGGAAGGGAGGTTGCTGTTGTTAATTCATAATGAAGGCTGTTCCGCCGAGTTTAACGAGCACATATTCGGAGCAATTATGCAATTTGATAAACGAACATCGCTAACACAAACATTTTCCTATAAATATCTCTTTATGACAACTTTTCCTACTGAAGTACTTCATTTACTAATGTTTTTTTACCCAAGTTTAATCTTAAACGAAATGTTTACAGTGCCTTCATACTGGAAAAATATAAATATTCCCAAAACAAGAAGCGCTTATAAAAACTAATATTTTTTAAAACTTTCTACTAAATGAAATTATCACAATAGAAATAAGACTTATACAGTTTAATTGAAATATGAGACGGAGAGACAACTTCAGACCTTTATTATTTTATTAACATAGATTCGCTACAATACTTTAATGATATACATCTATATTTAGGAGCACTATATACTTTTGTCGACCCAACAAGGCCCGTCCACCTGACTGACGTTCATCCTATAAAAATACTCCCACAAATTCTCTGTTAACCTGAGACTGGTTATCTTGGCTTTACATTTTAATCCGCTTTCAACCGCTGTTATAAAAGGAAATTTCCTTTCAGTCTGGATTAGATCCTGTTCCTTGATACATTTAACTTTTGTTACAAATGATCCCCCAGTACTAGTCGACTAATGTAATAACAAGACCAAGAAACATTATTATTATTTAAGTTATTCAATAATTTTTACATCCTCAGTTATCCTGTTACTATTAAAGACGAAAAGTAAAACTTAATTAGTCAGCTGAAATAAAAAATCTATGTACTTTATAATATATCTATCATCAAAACATACCAACTTTCATTTAGTAATTATTCGTATTTTAAAAATAATCAACATAAGAAGTTTACAAAAACCGTACATAAAAAAATATAATTCACGAAAGATAGTTTTTGTTTTTCTGTTGGTTTAGTTATGTATATAAAATGTGTTATAAGTGAGTGTAAGAACAGATTTTAGTTTTAATACATGAAATCGTACATAAAGAATCGAAATCATATCCTCAAAGAAGTTGTAACGTTAGACTAAACTCTATAGATCAGCTAAAATATCAAAGCTTTTTAGGTCGGAATCACATAAATTTAATCTTAAAAAACTCCGCTACCACGAACAGAGGACGAGCTTTAATTTAGCTTGACATAATTTTATGCTTCCCTTTATATACAGTCACGGTCCCATATATAACCTGCTTAAAATTTAATCTCCTATCTATTTATAAAACATCATTATCATTAGGTAGACAATTTGAGAATCTCTTTAATAATTACTGATATTTCATCATTATTATAAAGCTTACTTTAAGCCTCTTACAGATATTGTTTATTTGGAAGATAAGTTTCCAGAACAAGTTTCACAGAATATTATCAAATACAAATTCATCAAAGATATTGGAAAATAATTCGAACGACCTTTTAATATTATCTTTAAATAATAGCTATTTTACTCCCACGCTTTATTTGTAAATAATACAGTGTACCTTCCATTCATTTGTAATGCAATAAAATTATAACAAAGATACTTTCCTTAAAAGGCATACAATGTTTATTTATATGACATTGAGTTAAATCGTTTCAAATGTATTCAAACTCTTTAGGAACTTAAACTCGTCAATATATATACTATCAACCTTTTTGTACCAATTCTGTTAATATTAATCTCTAAATGACAGCTTTGGGAAATAGTAATACCGTTATCATAAGTAATGATGTCTATTTGGTATAAATAATATTAAACTTCTGTCCTAAGAACTACAAACTCTTTGTACTCCCACATATCTTTGGAGAAAATTTTCTAATTACATTTCATAATAATAATTTCCAAGGATCGTTAAAACTTTACTCTGTCATGTCGCTGAATTGAAATAGAAAACTGCAAAGCTATTAGAAGACGACACCGCAGAGGCTGGGCGGTTCAGATCTGCTGTTGTAGGTACAATTTTCATTCCATATTTTGTGTTTCCTCAATACCTTTAAGTAAATTATCAAAGGAAGAAAACAATTTTTAAGTCACCAATTCCGACATTAAGACTTATATCTCTTTTGGAACTTCCGCATGTAACTGCTATAATAATCTTATCCTATGAATGATAATAATTAATTAATTGTCTTTACGGTTTCCGTCTATATGAGATTTTTTTTTCAAACCACACGTTCCTATAAATACAAATGACAGTGACCGCCGCAGTATGTGATGGTCGCACCAGTTGCCACCGCTGCCCAGTGAGGGGTTGACTACCACGTGGGAGTAACGTTCCCGACCACGCTCACTGAACGATTTCAAACGAGTCGTCGAATTGCCAAACTGTTTTTGTGTAATCCACCCCATTAGTATCCAAAGCCTTTCTGTTTGGAATATAAGCAGTGGCACAATAAAAAACGTTATCTTATCCGTTTTGAGTTGATGTTTAGTTTAAGGAGGTCTACGGATTTATTTTTGGTTCAGAATATAACGATCAAAGATGAATGCCTAAATATCATGATTAATGTATTCAACAAGTACCTGATAATTAATCTTAATACGATAATTATTTTAGGCCGACGATAGCGAGTGTGGTATATGTATATCTTCTTACAAGAGCTCCTTTTACTGACCCTGATATATTTTTGTCAGAGTTAACCTCACAGCCGAAGAACCTATTTGGACGGTGCGAGGGCTCGAGTGGGACGTGCGGTTCAGGCTGGTGGCTGTAGCCGTCAACAGCAAGGGTCGCTCGGCGCCGGCGCGGCTCGATGATCTGCTGTTCCCCGACCCGGAGAAGAGAACCGGTTAGTGACCTTATAAATAATAAGAATACCAGTTACTATGATTTATATTCAGATTATATCAGATTGTTGATAAAGTTAAATCCAATCACAATAGTGTGTGAAGAACAATTGGACGTAAGTTATTCAGATTGTTAGTATAATAGCAAAAACTTAGTCATTTGACATTGTTATAGTGTGAAATGTTTGTCAATAAATTTTAGTGACAAAAAGTTTTTTTGTCCTAAACGCTTTGGAATTGTGTTTTCAACTTTCACAACAGGTAATTATCACAATAAAAATAATGTGTTCTTTTTTTTGATATTTTTAGTTTGAAAGATGTTAATATTTTGATACTTTTCAAATGATAAATACAATTTACTCATAGAATGAATCCAACAACTCTTTTACCGGGATCACCAAGTGAAACTCAATTTGTCTGCTAAGACGGGGTCCCGGGAGAGAGGCCCGGTTAGTGCTGCCGGTAGTCTTAACCCGCGTGTACACATCATGAAAGAATGTAATGCATATCCTACATATATTAAATGTCGTCTTGAAAATGTACATATTAAAAAGTAATAATTCAGTTGTCATTATATAATTTGTACAATTTGGAGATTCAAAGCTTATATGTACTCTTACATTCCTCGTGTACAAACGTCAAATAGTTTTCTATTATAATATTCATACAAAAAATCTAGGGTATTTGTCGTTAACAAAATTTAAAACCTCGTGTCCACCCAGGCTCACCCAAGAATTATTAGCCAAAACATTAGACCCGAAATATAGTAACGAGGAAAAGTGGCTGAAACATTTGGATGATTTGACGCCGGCCTCGAGCGCGCATTATAATAGCGACCGCAATAAAGGATTTTGTACCGCCTCGAGACCTCGATAAACGACTCTTACATTTGTCTTTTTGATTATTCAATTGGTGTCACCTTGTAGCGTTAAAGAGCGCCAATTACTTAAACGGTCTACGATTTTTTAAAGCAATATACATTTTCTGTCTACACAATAGCTTTATTTTATTCCTGATATGAGTTTAAATAGAGACATAGCTACTAACACTAATTATAATTAGCACTTAACCTCAAACAAATTATACAAAGAACCTAATCTTAAGCTCAAACCCCACCCAAAAGGATAAGAAAAGAATTCGGAAGCTCTACTTCTCATTGGTTCCGTCTTAAGTGATCCTATTTTAATTAAAAGCCGCTGGATTGTGATTAACCAAAAGCTCTTCATATCTAAGGTTCAGGAGCACAAAACACTGACCTTATCTTGAATTAACAAGTAGTTTTTATGAGTCCACAGATAGGTTTTGAAACAAAATAAAATACTTTTGTGAAAAATATTACATAATAAAATCTTCATCAAATTGGACATACTTAGTCTGATATATTCCACACGTGTACTTATGATAAAAAGCTTTAATATGTATTCATGCTCATATTAAAGCGGACACTTAAATAAATACTTAAATTCGTACATGGAGTTTTTATAATATTTATGATTAAAGCAAGCCTTTATAGTGTGAGCTATTGGAAGTTATATTCCCTTTATTTTAACTCTAGTCTACAGATCTGTCTAGTTCTATGTAAAATAAATGTCGTCAACTTTTCCTGAACTTTAAGGAATAAAGTGTGTTTTGAATTACGATATCATCAAGACACATGAGTTGCCAATAACTTAATTTAAAATAAATGTAGAAAAAACGCTCCATCACACATCACATGACGAAATCCCCTGAGAACCTTCGGCGAACCTTTAATTTCTCGCCTGAGAAGGCAACTTAGGAAAAGGTTTTTAGCACCGGCCCTTCCATCTAGTTTGGTCGTTTAGCCGCCCCGTGGCCGCTACCGTCACATCAACCCTATCATATCACTACTTATTGACACTTCAGTCTTTTCAACATATTTTTCCATTACTCTCTCATTATTTGTATTTAAATTGAAAACTTTTTTAATAAAAAAAGTGTTCAATTTAGATTTATTATTTTTTTTTATTCACGCCTGAAAAGTCGTGGTTTAGTTGAATTAAATTATAAAAATCTACATATATTTGTATTTTTAGCACAATGTGACTGAAATGCACTCAGTACTATCCTCGTAGCAGAAAAGATTACCTCTTAGAAATGTATTCTTAAATAAATATAGATGGTAAAATGCCAGTAACGCCGCTCCCATGCAATATATTTATGCAAATACGAGACCGAGTCGCGAGTTGTAAACCACTACACGAGTTACCTCTTCCAGGTTGTATATTGCCTTTACAGTAATTGATATTGCAAGTAGTAAATGTATGGAAATATCTGTTACATCAAATATAAACAAGGTTTTTAACGGTTAGTTACCCGCAGAAACGTATATTGTATTCTAGATATGGCCGATGATTGTCCGCTTCGAGTTAAGTTTATCGTTCTTTTACTTATCACACGTCACTCAATAATAAGTTTAACCATGTTTCTGATATTACCTATACAGCTATTTGCCATTATTACAAGGTTTGGTAATTATAACACAAAAGCAAAATCATTTTTTACTACGGATATTATAATCATACAATGCTGTCACCTGCTTAGCTGCGAATGTTGCTGACTTTAAATAATTATAAAGGTTTTTATAGCTCTTCTATATGTCTCTACAATTATGTTATAGATAGAAGCACACGCGATTAAATATCGAGAAATAGTAAAGTACCAATGACCAATGCCTTACCTTTGTATTGAGTTTTCTTTCAACTGACTAATAATTGGGATACTAGAGGGTCCCTCATACACGCACCGTGTTAACATACACTGATCAACTGATTCACTTAGAGACTAACTCCTATGTTTATATTGATGATCCTTATCTACGATATCTTTGACAGTGAACACTTATCTGCAATAGGCCAGGGTGAGGATAGTGATGGTTGGCTTTAGAATTATATTCAAAGCAGGATCACAGGTTTTGTGCACGATACAATGAACTGCTACTTGTTAGTTTAACACAATAGTTCTAAATTGTAACAGTTTACGACACTCGGAATAGAGCCTGACTTCACGAATGAGAACAGTTTCTATTAGAGTTCGAAGTTCCACATGTAGAGCTAAACTTACATCACCTACAATTTACGTCTAATGTATGTAAATAGCTCGGGTGGCGGTAGTGCAAAGCGGTGTTTCGGTGTGTTTCGGCATTTTGCGGCGCGTAATAAACACCGACTAGTGGCGGCCACATTAGTGCTTAATGAGGGAGTGCACATGATACTGTACGGAGACGGAACGACCTACGACTTACACTCACTATCATTTTAATGGATGATGCTGTTCAAATTTCATTCAAAGAGTGTTTTATGACATCGAAGTCATTAAATCGGTAACTAAACCACACAGAGTAATAGAAGTTGAACATGCTAGAATAGTTAACGATGAGTTTGGCCAAAGTTGAAGGTAAAGCATCTAATTACAGTAGCCATCCAACCTTAACATAAAGAAGCTTGCAAGTAAAACTACTTAGTATACATCGAGTGAAGCAACTAATATTAGTCGAGCGGCGACCTGCGATCTACTTTAGGAATAACCGGCTCAACATTACTTTATATTTTTGATGGACACAACATTTCCAAATGGATGGTGAAAATGAAATAAATGTCACGATTAGTGTTAACTTTAATAAGTTCCATCTATACCCAAAGTAATAAAGTTCAGTAAATATATCTTGTACCTTAGATGCGTAATGGCAGGTTTTAATCAGGATATGATAACTAGCTTATTATTACATATTTTCTGTGCATCATCATCGTCATCATCTAAATGTGGTTTTTAGTATGTGAAGAAGAAGAAGAAAAAGAGAATACTCATCTGTACTGAGCTATCGATGGTTCAAGTCCACGGATTATCTCATCTGTGAATAGATTTTATCTTAAGTTAACAGACCGCACTATGGTAATGACCATTTTGACAACTTTATCAGTTACATATATTATTTTGTTCGATGGTACTCTTGTATCGATGCAAGAAAAAATTATAAACATGAAAAATTATTACCGCGTACATTATCTGCTGCGGTATTTTATCCTATTTCATTATAAACAAACTATATATTCTTGGCGTTTCCTTTCCATTTCCGAAAGATTCTTGAGATAAATGCCAAGGTAGTTACGGAAAACTTTATTCGCGTTCGCTTCGAGGTTTTTGGTGTTTGAATTTTACATATACATAACATACAGTTACACATTCAAAACACTAGGATGATTTTAAACCTACACTGTGTGAATTCATAATTGATCTTGAAGTAATATAACCATCGACATTAATTTACATTATTCTATTTTATAAATACAATTTGTTTTTAACAACTTAACACAACACAAATTTAGATTATTATTTCGTTCTTCTTACCAAAAGTAAACCTTACTTTTAAGTCCTTTAGTACAAGCAGTTTCCATGTCTTAAAACTTCCAGTATTTGTAAAGCAACACACGGAGAGTCAAACAGCACATCTCCGGACCACACATGAAATACAGACAGAGGCAGTTAAAAAGAATGTTATCCATATTCATAGAGGCGAGGGAACACCTGAGTAATGTCAGGTAAACGTTAAGCGTGTTATTGATAAGCTAACGTGCGCGTAGGTATCGTGCGTATATCCGTCCTCTTCGAGGAAATGACGAGAGATCAGCTTTTTTTATGAATTCTTATATTATTGCATTTAAGTTTTGAATATCTCCACAGACAGGATGCTACCATGGATAAGCAATTTGGAAATATGTAATCCGAGCCTGTTTGTTAATAAATTATCATTACTAACTAAAATCGCTTATTTTATACATAACTACATATAGCACTGGGTGGTTCGGGAATCAAAGTTTATTTTCCTCAACTGGAATCAATGCTTTCTTAATTACCAAATTTCAGCAAACTTTACGAAAATAAAACTACTGAATTTTATTTCAAGTTATGGTTTTTAGAGGTGTTTCAAGAACCGTAGGCTTGAGTACAGATATTTATTTCAGCTTTAAATATTCCCCAAAACAAAAAATACACATGTGAGGGCTAATAGACTTGCAGTTATAGTGCGGATTCCGTTATTGCAAACTCACAGAGAATTCAACAAACTAAGGATCTACCATCTAGTACCAAATAAAAATAACAAAAAAAATTGTTAGCAAAGAAAATATAACATTTAATAGTATGTTATATATTCCATTAAATAGTAATGAAACGTTAAATGTTCAAGGAGTTTGTTCCGTTCAGTGAGCGAGAGATGAGTTCACGACGAATACGAATTAATTACAAAACCATAAGACGACTGGTATATATTTTTAGTTATAAAATTATTTACAAGTACAAATTTTTGAATAGTGATGATATAATGTATTTATTGGTATTATTTGAAAAAGTAGAAAATCCATGTGATGAGAGTCGAAGCCAAATCAGTACCGAAGGAGGATCCTAACAAGGAAAACTAGTTTTGGATTTGAGTCACGTTACTTATTTTATTTCGCGTTTTATCAAAGTGCCGGTCACTTTACTACAGACGTTAAGGAACCGATCAAAGAAATAAGCCGGCTTTCATCTCATCATATCACTAAAATATAAATTTATTTAAATTTTCTCTGTAGAAATTCTTAAAAACGTTTCTAACGGGACTTAATTTCATATAGACCCCACTTTATCATCACCCAATACATAACTATTATGTGCTGGACTGACCAAAAAATATGAGTAATAAAATGTATAGATAGGTAACGAAAGTTTATTCATTTCGGGTGACGATAGTCGAGGATAAGTTTAGAAATAAATATAAAGTTTAGACGAGAACATTACACAAATTGAATGAATAAATGAGAAACACAAGGGCTTCTGTCTGGTTGACTTTTAAAGAGGATAGAGATATTCGAGGAGAAATTAAAAGTCACAATGATTCATGCGAGGGAAACGAAAACTAACGCCCTACTTTATATACAGTTATTTAATTTCTAGAACTTTTCCTGGACCTATCCTTAATATATTTTATATTAATATGCTGACTCTCATGACTATTATCGGACGTCATCTTCTTTACGGTATAAGCGGGTCCAAACTAACTCTTTATGGGTGATTTGTCCTTTTAGTAATACTTACTACAGCTAGGAATGAGATGACAACTCCGAAATTTGTTGAAACTATATGGAAAAAGTGATTTGAAATGATTCGAAATTATAAATAAGAATTTTTATTTACTTATCTAGATTTTAAAATAGTTCTTCATATGTAGAAAAAAGTAATCGCAATGACTTCACAAGGCAATAAGAAAATCCTCGTTGAAAATCCAACGCAAACAAACCGATTGTTTTTGTTCCAAAGCTGAAACCAATTGGTGGAATTAGTATAAAAGCAACCCTTGCAACTTCTTCACATTAAGTTTTTTTCCAAATTAAGTGAGCGGAACGACTTTTTTACATTAGTCCCCAACTTTCTGTACCAAGAACCCGCTCGAATTGTCGTTGAAGTGCTCGGATGCCTCGCAAAATGGCAGTCGGTAAGGTTTACTCTGAAAAGAGCTGCTCCCGCTCCGATAAGAAAGTAATTACTAGGTACGGCGGACCACTGCCACTGCGGCTTCCAATACGTTTGCCTATTAAAACTTCGTATTAGCTATTATGGACTGACCTAGTTTGAGTCTGAGGCTGGCGGCTAAATTGTTTTGTTTCAGGTGCATTTGATACTTCGCCGTAAGATAATATGTTTTACGGTTTAATAAATATATTTAATAACCGTCACCTTAACTGTATTCAAAGAGATAAGAAGTTATTTTGTATGTGGAGATAGTACCGAATATTCACATTTACTACGGCTTAAAAAGAAGTTCAAAATAAACAAAACATAAAACAGCAACAATGTTGCTATACAAATTATATAACAGTACTACTATTAATTAAAATAAATTAATTCCCTACACAGAACACGTGTAGCGATGCGTCCTTTGAAGATCCTACTTGATAATAGAAACGTAAATCTAATTATTGAAACTGATGACATTCGACTTTACTGTATACTTACTCATTTATACAATGTAACTTTATTGAAAGCTAAAAGTTGTTTGTGTTATTCCGTATACCTCAATAGATATTAAAGTATGGGATACAATGTATTTTTATTTAATATAAAATGATTTCTAGGTTTGATGTTTCACAGAAGCTCCTTAGTACTTTAATTATAGGATGTTCATTTTGCATCCATTTCATGTAATAACTTAATAAACGCTACTCAAAACTGAAAGTGATTTTTTTTCGCTGGTCGCAAACTTCAAATGTCAAATTATTTGGTTTGCGTCGGTTGTTGTCACGTTGAGTTCATAAATAACTTCTATTTGGTTGCTTAATACAAATATTATGATGATAGAAAACCAAACTAATCTCTACATGTGATGAATGGTTTGACAATTAAATTATATAACTTTCATCATACTGTGTCGACAGAATTGAATAAAAAAAATTTTAGACGAAAGAAAATCCAACATTAAAACCGAAATATGAGCGATCTTTTAAGCTTTAAGCCGAAGTGGCGTCGCAGGTTCTCGTGAAAATATAAAATTTACATGCGGAGGACGCACCGGACCGAGTTCCATTAATTATTGAAGATACCGTTTCCACCTCCGCCCATAACGACGTGTTATTAGAATACACATTATCTATGTGAGATATGTTAAATAAGGTTTGTATTAACATATTCTTGTGAAATAGAAAAGGCGAGTGCTTGTATAATCTCATATTGATGGTTTCAAAACGAATATAAACGTATACAAATAGTAAATTTAAAGGTTATATTCTATTCTTGATCTATTTTAAATAGTTACTGCAATAATTTTACTACAATAGGAATAGAATTTTTCTCCATTCAAAATGTCTTATTACCAAGATGCGTGAAGTAAACTATTTAATTTTATATTAATTCTTTTTAGACAGAGAATTTATGTGTTGACACGTAAAACGTTATTTTATGTTAAAAGATTTCCGACTTTGTTAATTTAAAATTTTACATACAAGGTTTATCGTAAAACTGTTGTTTTACTGTAAAGGCATAAAGTAATTAAAGCAATGACAGTTTTGTGACCTTGTTGTGTCTAGACCAGAGAGGGTTAGTTTACAATATGTTTCGTTCTACTTTAGTTTTTCCTACTTACATCATACGAAGTTTTAATAGCATGTATGAGCCCGATGCTATTTGTGACGATAGAAATATTATTATCTTGTTAAACAAAGTGGCTTAGGGTCCAATAACCGCTGCAATTTTATCTCTATAAATAAATTTAAAAAGCTAAACTCACGGTACACCACGAGTGTCAGGGCCATAAGAAATACTCAATAGGATGAATGTATAGTTGTAACTAACGTAAAGAAATGCAGTATTTGCAATTAACTTTAACTGATCTAATAACGTTCAAAGTCTAGGTACGCGTACCCTTCGGGCCATTTGTCCAACACTTCGCCCCATGAATTAAAGCTAATTAATTAATTCAATATCCGTTTTAAACATGAGAGCCACCGGTTGCTGTTACACTGTCATGATTCATCTTAATAATAAACAGAATATTCATCAAAACTAAGTTTATAAACAACTTGTTTTATTTAAAAGTTAAAATGTTGAATATAAACACCGTTATTGTTCTAGTGATGTTCTGTTCTGTTGTTATGAATAAGGTGTCATTAGTCCAGGACTTAATGTGTCTATTTTTTTAACCAAGTTCTGTGTGTACATAATATTCGTTATCAATAGTTACTAGCCACACAATGATCTCGTCACTAGTCTAACTGATCAGATCTCCATATTGTAACATCATAACGTCTCTTATTTAATTCAAACATTTCAAGTGACATTTATGTCCGTGAGTAGTCTTAATAGCGGTGGTATCCGGAGCGCGGCGCGAGTCTTGTCCGAGGCCGCCGCAATACACGCGACCACATTCGAATTAGTTCCACGTTCGTCACATTCACATCGCACATTTGACGATAATTGGAATACCTCGAACATACTGCGCTCCTCACGGCTCTCCCCCGCCTGCGCCGACACCGAAACATCCCTCTCAATTGGCATCATCGAGACTTGTTGTGAGCTTGTGAGTGTCACATATCCATTAAACGTAACAAGAGCACACTTGAAACTAAACTATAATGAGTTAAAAATTACATTTCAAATTATTATAACTTTCGTTGAAATCGTTAACGACAGGACAATTCCGAACTTTGTGTATTGCCCGGTATCTAGTCATAATTTTCAAAAGTCGGAGACGGCAGTCAGTTAATCAATTCGAGAGGCGATGTCTCATCGTCGCAGCTTTCGGGCGACCTTATTACGAGGATACTAATTAAAATTAATAATACAGTCGAAGAACGCGCGCGTTCAACCATGAAGTTGGTAAAGCTCTCCAACTTGGCGCCCTTGTTTGTTTGAAAATGGCTCCAACTGACATTCTGCACTTTCGACCATGAATTTATAATTTGGCGGGTTCCCGTATTTATTTAATTAAATTAACACATTTACTTGTTCTGTATCTACGTATTAAATAAGCGTCTAATATGAATATGTGTTCGTCGCTAGTACAGGCTAGCAGAGTCGAAGAAGAAAACGTGGCAATCCCGCGGTAACCACCTTCAGCAGTGAAATCGATAAAAATTAAACCAATCATTCTGACAGTACCATCTGACCGAGATCGAATTATTACAGAACAGTTTATTTAAAAGATACTCACGGATGGCAAGTAGAATATTCTGTGCTTGTTTATTTTCATACATATAAAAATGGACAAAGAATATTAAAATGAATAAAATCATATTATTTTTCCAATTAATATAATATAAGTGAATTTTAATTTAGGGGATTTTTAAATGTTCATTGCCGATTCAGTCACGTGTTGGACATCAGTTCTGACTGTGACTTCATTTCCTTCTCTTTTTATCGATACCAACAGCTACATTTTGTATAAACTCAAATAACACAAATTACATACGGCGCTAGTTATGAATTACCACATTTTTTTACTAACATTTTTCATTTATCCTTGAAACCAATACCAGAACCCATGCCACCTAAGTGCCTGTCCTAAGAGCTTATTTTAAAGGAATAAAATAAAGAACGAAAACTCTAGTCAGCGATATTATTCATCAACAGCATCATTCGGTCAACTATAAAAGAGTGAATACCTTTAACTGAATAGTTAGGATCCTCAAGAAGACAATCTAACGTATAGCAATTATCAGTGAATATAAAAATTTATAATATCAGGGAAAGAATATAAAACTATATTTTGTTCATATTTTGCATGATTTTTAACTCAATTTTGATGAATGGGCGGGCCATCTTAGGTTTCTAGTATTTTTTGTTAGAATCTGTTGGCTAGTAATTAGGCGAAGAGTAAATACGACATTTCTAAACTAATAGTGTAACTAGTTTGTCCAATTTAACCGAAGCAAACAATTAAGTTAACAATAGTTCACCACATAAGTGCATTCAATGATTCAAAAGGTTCCCATATTATACACGTTTCACTACATTGCTCAAAATTGTATTTGGATCTTTAGATCTTAGCATTCGAGGATTTCGGCTCTATAACAAACTATGATAGTCGTCTACTTGTTTTATGCTTCATTTAAAATAGAATTATATACACATCGTCCGTGAAGATTCAAGTGTGGCAATATAGCCCCTCTTTAAGGAAGAACGGCATGAAAACGAAGTTTTGTTTCAGATATATTTTTTAAATAGCAGTAGTTGACTTATGGAAATAGGTGCCTTAATATTTAAATAAAAATCGTACTTTCAATCGTATGTATGCGTGTTAATATAATATAGATAAGAATTGTTTAGTTAATACTTACTAGTATACTTGAAGAAGAGAAGTTAAAATGTTGTCTATGGTACAGCAACCGACAGCGGTCTGGGAGCCGGCGCGGCGAGTGCGGCGGGGGCGACGGTCGCTGGGGCGTGTGCGGCGCTCGCCCTGGCAGTGGCCGCCTGGCGCGCAGCCAGACGACGAAGGCAACCAAGGAAGCCGTCAGCCCCCTCACTCTCACAACACAAGAACGATCACGACGATGCCGAACCCGACCTTATACCCAACAACTACTGTGAGTACGTCCCTGGCACACCTCGTCGGGCTGAATGGTTTTATTTTTCAATCGAGAGAATATTTCAAAAGTAATTTGTAATTTATAAATATATATTGAATTAAAGTAATTTGTCATTATATATTGAATATACGCATACTTGATAACGCTTATTAACTAAACGTCGGCTTGTTTTCGTGCCGCTATATTTTAATTGAGTACACTCCCATGAATATTGAACGGCGAGGGTTTTATAAGCTCGTGAACATCTCTCCGGAATCCTCTTCCGTAGCTAAGCCGCTTTTTGTAAACACACATTTATGTTTCATTTGCCGGGTGAGCACATCTGTTGCATACATTTTAAACGAAGAAAAGCATTTTCGTATCATATATTATAAAAAATGTTACGACTAATATAGACGGTTACAGTAGCAACAATTTATTATTATACATTAGTGAACATATGAGCTTCGGTGTCCTTCCTAAGCAATCAACATAATATAGCATATTCATAATGATTATTTTAATGAACGTTCTCATAAGCTCCACATTTTTATCGAATCGGTCCGAACTGTTTCATCTACAACCCTTACCGGAGAGTCTTCCATCTCCTCATTTTTACGTCATCAATGTCCGTTGTATGAATATTTGAATTTGAGATATCTCCGTTTTATCTCAGTTGCGGGCACAAACAACGGTGATGCGATCCCAAGCGGAGCCAGTTGGCGCGCCAGGGCTGTTTACTTAACTTCAAAACAATTAATGACTGAACAGAAAAATGCTTTTGAAATAATAGCATACATTTTTTATTATTAATAAATAGATGTTGGTAATCTAGGAAACATCTGAAATGATATAAGTACATTTTAACGAATTTTGGGTACATTTCAAACGTTGATTCATATAGAATAGTTGCAAAGATAGAAGTTACGTTGTATTTATGGAATCCATAATGTGTGAAGGCTTTACAAGACAGTATCTTTAAATATTCATTACACTTCTATAAATTTAGTTGTTACTTCTAAAAACCAAATGTATGTTTAAAATAAAAATATACACAGCCCTGAGTACCGCTGAAAGAGTAATGGACAAAAGTGGACTCAACATCACTCCACTGTAAATGTATGGGACTGAAAATCTGATTAAAAAGCAATGTCGGCCCGGATACTTGTTTGATGTTCCTCTGAGAGTTTTATTATTCAAAAGGTAACAGTACACGCTGCTCACATCCTTACTCATATCTTATAATTGAATTCACGTCATTTCATATTCTTTTAGCCAAATTTAATACAAATCCGATAACATCAAAGTTAGCCGATTACAACACAAACTTCTAGATCGTCATTACATATAAAAATATGTTAAAAAATGAATAAAGAATGTATAATAATATACAATAAAGAATAATGTTTGTCTTCAGTTAGTAAATTATTATTAAGCAATTAATAAGAACACAGTTATTTTAATATTATCACCCAAAAAACAAAACTGTTTGTCATAAAAAATAAAAAAAAACTACACGAATTAAACAGATTTAGGACTGAACTACATTCACCCACTGAAACTCGCTTTTTTCACAGCTCTCTCAGTCACTCTCATCAATACATAATACCAATGAGTTCTAAGGTCAGTGTTTTTATCACGATGACTCTTACTGACTCTTTCTCGGTCACATTCGCTTGATATATTTTCCACTATATTCTTCAGTGTAAGTAATCGACGATGACTTCTAATGCAAGTAAAGAACACATCTCCATTTTGTCACTCGATTTTTCTGTTTGCCAACTTCTACATTCACTCTCGCTGACTGCCAATACGAACACTGCTTTTTAATCAACCAAACTTGTACCATTTCACACTAATTCAATACGTGGTATTCTCGGACATATTGTATTTATTGTCGTCAATAATTTTCAAGTATAAAATCACTCCGGAAAAGTGTAAAGTTTATATTTAGCTGAATCTTATCAACCTTTTACAGTTAAAACCACCTTAAACGTTTTTCATAAATACTAATAAACAAAACCAATAAGGAGGAATCATAAAGTATTACATCACCGAAGTAAATTTTCGTTCACATTTGAATTGAAGTCAAACTAATAAAGTATAGTCATTAGAGGCGGCGGTAACATTGAATAATTGAGAAGCTGTTAGGATATAAGCCGACAGTATTAGAGGAACATTACGCATGCATAGAGCTCTGTATTGTCACCGCGAGTTCGGTATACTGCTGCGCGGTTATGGTTCATATTACCAAAATATAGGGACGAGACTCCTCGGTTCATGCGTGGACCGCATTATGCTAGATATCAGCATGTGGAATGGCTATTACTTTTAGACGCCGAATAGTTTCAGTCCAGTTTTATACATATTATAGTCATTTTTTAATAATTTTCTTTAATAAGTTTCCATCGTCTGTAAATATAAGAAACAAACAGGAAAATAATATGCATTATTTTGTATGCATACACATGTTTGCGGAAGTTTTTCTTGTGGGTCAGATTTATATAGGATAGTTTTATGAAAGAAATGAAGAGTCGCGACTAGAAGACACGTCTTCTTTATTGCTTAAGATTTTTTCTCGGTTTTCGTAAGAGTTAGTTTATTATCTCCCTGTACCTTTATTTCTAAAGGAAATTGAAAAGAATATTGTTTCAATACAGATATTGGATTGGACAAGAGACAGACGGGTCGGCCGCAGAAAAACATCTCGCTATCATGTTAATGGAACTACTCAATTAGTTTTTACTGTCAGTTAGTGAGAACATTTTGATTTATAATTTCTTAATGTAGCCAGTCACAATGACAACTATTATAAAGCAGTGCAGGCTTATGTTGGACGTGGGTACATTCTCATGTATTATATTGTTTTGTATAATATACCAGATTATTAATGGCTCGTTATTGAAACACACTATCTAAAAACAAGTGAAAATTTAGAGAATTTAGTTTTTGATATTCTTTTAGAATATATAATTTACAAGATTTAATTTATTTGTGGAAGGTTTGATATGTTAATAAAGCACCTAGTAATAATCTCGAGGTAGTCTCACACCCCTCGACTGCCCCATATATAAATATATAAATATGCCGAGCATTTTACATTAAAGTGGAAAAGTTAAATTGTCGTTCGTCCTCTCAGGCGCCTCGTCAGCTTCTACAGCCCGCTATAGAATATACGTTGTCACGACACTTACATAAAACTTTTAGGATATTAGTTTATATCTATGTCGTTAACTTAAAATTGTGTAATTCATTAAAATAAGACAATAGACGATATATATGTATATCTAAGCAAAAAGCATTTTATTGGTGTCTTTAAGTAACTAATATAAAATGTGTATTTGCTTTATGTACCTTCGCCGTTCTTATTTCTTAAACTATGGGTTAAGTAGTGTCAGTCTTCAGCGATACTAACGACTTTTACCGATTAAGACTCTAAACCTCACATATAAATGAACGACACATCACATTTAAATGACTCCCCGCCTTCCTCGCAGTCCTGGACGTCATTGTATAAGTGTTTCCGGTCAGAATCTCTGTGAACTAGTTACATAACGAACGTTTATCGCTAAACAATCTTTTGTCAATGTGTCCAAATGCGTCATATTGTCGGTCGTCCGTTGCGTTGTGAGATAATCGTCTGTTTAAGTGAATTCGTATCGTGTGGCACGCGAGCGGTTGCGGTGCGGCAGCCGAGCGGCGGAAATAGAACGTGGTAGAAGGGTGTTAGTGGAGGGAGGGCTGTTGAAATGGAAAGAGGGGGTGATGGGGGAAGGGAAAGAGAGGAGGGGGAGTTGCTAACGATACGCGATAATTAAAGCCTAATGAGCATCTCCGTTCAACTCGCTGCCAACTAACCGAGCCCGATCGATCTAACTTACAGGGAAACTTTTATTAGCACTTTTAGACCTAATTGTTTATTTTTGCGAGATATCAGACCTTTTTAAAAGATATTAAAATTTAAATCACATTAGTACCGAAGTTTTTTATCCCTAATAACAGCTTGTTTATACAATGTCACAGTGGTGCAGGATTACTATTTTATTAAACAATTTCTCTTCCTCACGGTCACAAAATGCTACTTTAGAAACCATGTTTTTCATTCTTTACATAAACTGTGACACTTAAAAGATACATCAAACCCTCTGACCAACTCTGTGATCCTCTGCGATTATTATTTTAATAGGTTCATGCGGAATTATCGGTGTCGTAATTCGCGTTACGCCCACTGCGGTTGGAGCCCACAAAAATTCTGGCAACAAAATATTTTACCCCGACACATTGTACGCTAGCGTTCGTTTTTAATTTTAGTTCTTATTTTGAGTGCAATAAGGTCGGCGGTGGCAGGAAACAAATAACGGCCCGCGGTTAAATCACGGTGTGATAACGGAAACTACTGTACCTAATAGTTGGACGAACGAAACTGTTTACATAATGTATAGCGAGCGTTTGAATATACAGCCGCCGGGTATTCATAATATTTTATTTATTAAAGTTATTTTAGCAAACTGCAATCTCATTATGATTGGTTCTCTTTATTTTAAAATAATACTTTCGTTTTATTTCAATCCAATTGAAGGCAGAAAAATAGTATTAGTGCCGATTCATATACCCGCTTGTTTAATATGACTTGATATA
The DNA here is from genome assembly GCA_018231745.1 of Danaus eresimus. Taxonomy (NCBI): domain Eukaryota; kingdom Metazoa; phylum Arthropoda; class Insecta; order Lepidoptera; family Nymphalidae; genus Danaus; species Danaus eresimus. The sequence continues at coordinate 20,070 of DVQP01000172.1, forward strand.
TAGATATATATTAAAATTATTAAACTAGATTAAATACTTATATCATGGCACCCGATGATTGGTTATCAGTAATCAAATCACAATAAATAACACGATACGTAAGCTTTAACGTAGTATTGGGAAATTACGCAAAATGTATAATTTCAAGTCTTTTGGTCCGCCATTTACAGTATTGTCATGTTAGGGCAACAATTTCTCAATTTAACAACCGATGAAATATAAAGAAAGGTCATCTCATATTCATAACGGCGTGGAGCTCAAGCCCACGGCTATAAATTGTTCGGTAATGAATGCCGTTCTCGCCTCAATAAAAACTCCCGCATTATATGATAGAGAAGGATTTATGCTCACCGCAGCCCGCCGCAGTTCGCCGCTGACTACTCCAATCCGTGGTAGGCGACAAATCGCGACGATTCCCACAACATACACTCAACGACTGCTTCTTCCGTTGCGACATAATTAAATATAATAAAACTTTATTATGATATCAAATCGAATTTGTTCCGCCACGTACAGGAAAATCAGAGAGAGGACGAGCTCTGCAATCCGCCTCCACTAATAAACAATAGTAATAGTTAATAAGAGACTGTCCTCTAACTCCCTGAATAGTCTCAACATGAAATTATTTTATCAGTTATAAGCTTAAAACAAAAACATTGTACCCGCATTTAAAAAACACCCCTGTAAAATATGTACACCCTTGTTTTAAATTGCAAGTCACAGCATTATACTTAAGTCAAAATCCATGGATTAATTTGCAAACGAAAAGAAAATCCGACGCCCAGTTGCGACAACGACGAAAGATATTATTGAAAAATATTTTGATATTGGCGCGGTGCGACGTTCATGAATATTTATGTGGTCCTGAATATTCAAAGGCACTCGCAATTGAAAACAGGCCGCGTCCTCTGGCTGAGGGTTTGGGACGAGTGCCCGTCTCATTCATCTCACGATCACTGCTGATGATCTGATGACAGTCCACCGAGCGACCATAGGCCAAACCACAATTTATTATGAAAGGAGCATCAATGGACAAACAAAAACTTTGCCGTACTAATAAAATCAATCTCTTATGAGCATAACATAATAGATATTTCTATACATGGGGTTGAAAATATTACTAATATAAAAGTATTGGCTAACCTTCCCAAAGGTACACTTGGAAATTTAATCAAGTGGAGGTATAACTAGAAACAATACTTTAAGAGTAATTATTCAAAAATTATAAGCGTCGTGATTGAGATTCATGGGCTCTGCGGAAAGATCGGCGACGCTGCGGCAAAGCGGCACAAGCCGAGGTAAAGTAAAGCTATTAATGAAAGCAATTTGAATAAACTTGAGCACATTAGCGCCGCCCGCGATCCCCGCCTCTATTAATTATTTCTTGCGACTTGCGTCGTCTCTCTGTAGTGATTAGTCTGCGGCCCGACCACCTGCGCGGAACAATGCTTCATGGAAATTTCTGTTATTATTTAATAAAACTTCCTAAACTTTTCTCTTACAAATAAAATAAAACTCTAACAAGAATCGCAATACTGAATTATTACATATATATTTATTATATATACAATGTACCAATATATTTCTGATGTAATTTACTCCATAGAAACTAAAGCTGAAAACCATATTTTTGTTGCTATATTCCGATTCATCTCAAACAAAATCTATCCATGCTGTTATGTTTATGATATATCAAGGTGTATGAGTGTAGTGACAAACAGCTCTCCGTAGCGATATTTATGTCCGGTCTCAGCCCCTGAACGCGTTGGCCGCAAACACACGCTCCACTTGTTCGCTAACTAATGTCCTTTGCTTTCTCTGTTGCATCTTTGGATTTTGCAATTTAGGGCTACTTTGGAATATTTTTTTAATCTCCAATATTTGAAAAATATATACTGACATCTTATCATGTAAGAGCTCTCCAAGAATCAAAATTATACAATATACTTACATATAATCCATTGAAGTACAACCATTTATGGGGAAACAAAACTAATTAAAACTTCACAGAATATCCAGACACGAACTGTAATTACTGAGTGCGTGACAATGCACTTATCTCCAATTAACTATTTGTCATCCAAATTAATCAAGTTCTTTATCTGAGGAAATTCAACATCAGTATTTTAAGAAAAAACTACTCAGCTATTTTAAGCGTTTATTGCACGTTCTGGGATATTTACTGGAATTTCAAAATGTCAGACTAGACTCAGACTAACACTTTTCATATCGTATACCTAAACTATTGTGCGTAAAAGGATCCATCCATTAAAAAGAAATAAACTAACACATTCGCTAATGACGTAAACTGAACGGATTCCATATCTTATTATATATATAAAGTAATGCAAACAAGCTGAGTGTTTGTTATAAAGTGTCGTGTCAGCGATACTAAATTTACTGCAGTGCTCCACTCCACAAACGTGCTGCTAAAGTTTTATCTCAACCTGTCACGATGCTGTCCCGTCCCGGCTACCGTTGATGATACTGGACTTTCGATTCCAGATTATTTGGTGGAATTTAAAGAACAAATTTTCTAGGTTATATAAGTATACTAGTAGTAGCTATGTTGCGCATATTATTTTTAAAGCTAAGGTTATATAAAATAAAACCAAGTCCACAAAATCTTATATTATAATAATCATATTTTTATGGCTTACTTAACCGATAAATTTTTCATTAAACATTTCGTAGTGTTTTCTTTTCCAATATAAAAATAATATCAGTCTACTGCAAACTCAAGACCTTAATCAACAATATGTAATTAGCATGTACATGTACGTAAATACAACATGTAAACATACAAATATAGCATGAAGTTTTGCAATGTTTGGAAATTGATTTAGTGCAATTGGGTAAATTTACTTAATCCAAGTAAGAATGACAGATGTTTCCCTCTTCTATTAGCTAGATTCAAATTTCAAGATATTTATGGACGACTGCAGCAGTGAATCGCCATGTCCAATTACTTATTTGTCCGTCCCCGGCTTATGTCGCTCTAGTTTGGGCCGCTCATTAATCAATCTTTTTTCTTTGGGCGAGAGCAAATCTCGCGTGCAGCAAGCAAGCTGGAAGATTTATGCAGCCTTCTCCCGCTCCACTGACCGCAGCCAACGCGTTAATGAATTTGACCATAAATTGTCGGCATGAAGCCCTAGTACATTAGTCTTATCCTAAAACTTTTTTTTTATTAACATGACTGCACACTATTTCAAAATATCTTAATAATGATATGAAAGTTCTGAAAAACTCCTGATAACTGAGTTTATAAATAATAAAGGATTAAAATTTTATATTTTATGAATTTTTGTATTATAAAAAATATTTATCCATTTCTCCTTGTACAAAACATTATAGAAAGCCTTATGAATTTGACACTAGAAGCAGTAAGAACAGTTCTGAAGTTTGGAATATTAAAATATGTTTGTGTATTTTTGTAGGCGAGACGTCGAGTGCACCGTGCCTCGCTGCATCATCCCCGGGCCGGACCGCACCTGCGCCACTTGACACGCCGGTAACTTTCATAATCATTTCAACTGTAAAGTTCGTTAGAATTAAAATATTTAAAAGTTGTAGAATGCTTTAGTTGTATGTACATATATATGTATATTTGAAAAAAATTGGTTCTGCCATTCTTTTAAATTGTTTGTTTTACATAATATGTTATATGTATGTTACATTTAGATGTTGAATAATCGACATGTTGTATAATCGACAAGTTTCCGTTAAAAACCAAACTAAATGAAATCCCGATCTGCTTACCTCCGTCCGTCGGGCACTCAATAAACAAAACGGCAATCCATTTGATCGATCGCCCATTAGCCGCGACAACAGCCATCAATCGGCCCGTTCATCTCCTAAAAGCCCAGGGTGTTCTTGCCAGCTGATTGAGGGGCACCTACAAACTTGCTACCTGTCATTCGTAAATATTATATGATTTGTTATTTTGAAAACATCACATTATTTTATTTCATTTTCATCGTTTCTTAAGAAAGAAGCAGTAATCAAACCAAACGTTAATTGACAAATTGACACAAATAAATGTAACTATTGTATTTTTCCCAAATATTTATAAAGTCCCTTATAGAATACTATTTTACCTCTGTATCTAAATTATCTGATAAAGAATTCATCATTGTGACGCTAAATTAATAGATGCGTTCTCCTTAATGTCGGATGTTTTTGCTGATGTTAATTAAATTCTTTCCCTCGTTCAACTGACGCGATTTATTGACATGGATATTAATTCTATCTTTTTTCACTAGATGGCAACTTTTGTTTTTTTTTACCTACATATATCTGCACCGAATATTGCAGAACGTTTTCCATTTTTGTACCCTAAATATCACCGTATTCTTATTTATCCACCTTATCTATTTAAATCTAGAATTAGATATAAGTTTATCCTGTTTTTGCAATTAGAAATTGAAATATATTTTTATATGGTTTCTTAAGTACTAACAATGTATTTTATTCTTTTTTAAATTATATTTTTTTTTCTCTTCTTTATTCAATTATTTCAAAAATGGAGAAGCAGTTAAATTGACTAGTATTGGTCTTTTACTAACGTTTATTTTGTCAAACCTCTAATCACACTTCCAATGAGACTTCAGTTGAAAAAAATTTATCCAATATCATAAAGAAATGAAAAGTACCCAGTACCATACTAAATGTTAATGGAATCTGACGAGCCTTGTAACATAAAGCAGTCAGATCAGTAAAATAACATGAGTAGTACTTTCTTAAGACTATAACATTTCATTTTAACACGACGCCCTAAAGCGAGGCCGTAAACGCTGCGTCATATAAACCTATAAGCCTGTGAGTGGAATTGTCACTTGCGATTTTATCTACATAGAAGTCAGCTTTATGTCCGTCGATCACTAGTGTGCTATCTTTACTGCGGTCACTCTGTAACTTTCCTTTATGACGGCAGATAATATTTGTGAAGTGGTCCCTAAGGTTGAGGCTAGTAACGTCGCGGCCACTAGCCGTCCCGAGCGGCCCAAGGGACACGTATAATAAGGCTTTTGTTTTACTGCTCATATATCGAAATGTTATTTTTATGATGGAATTCGATTATGTGATGATATTATTATCCGATCGTCGATTAATATTAAATGAAATTAATAAATACGCACTGTAATCAATTTAGAATATTTCGACCGCAGTTGCTATTGGAACAGTGCGGTAATTGCGCATCTATATTCATACTGCAGATATTTAATGCAGGCACATGATATTATGTTCCCTCCTTTAGCAAAACCTAGAAATTCCCAATTTTGTAAATTTGTCTATTTTAAGTACAGCGAAATGTAAGTTTTAAAATAATAATAACCATACCCCAGAGAAGACGTGATAGCCTGTTCCTGGTTTCATTAAATAACTGTAGATAATTCAGCATTAAATTAAATATTTCGTCATCGTCTCCACATTAAACTTTATCGTGTTTGTACGAGAGTTACTTCAGAAATTTACTTTGGCAAGTCCTCATCAAACAGAAACATAGAACTCCAGCTAACGAAGTTTGGAACCGATAAAGCGCAAAACGAGTAGAATTTTAATAGCAACTCGTCAAACGCTTAGTCGACGAAGGTTAATCGCGCTGTGATAGGACATCATTAAACTTTGTAGGAGCTTATATAGCCTCAGGCTGCTAACTTATCTATTGCCGACCTTTCTGAAATCAGATACTCCGGTATCTTGTCAGAAATTAAATTTAAGACCTTGTAGACTTTGTGTACTTGTCCAAGTTGGACTAATTACTTTTGGTTTAGTCTACGTTCTGTACATTTAGTAAATATGGAAATCTTACTTAGAATTGAGCTTTTTGAATGTTTAGACTTGACCTAGAGCATAAATTTAACTAAAGTAAGCTGTAAAAGCAACGGAGCTTAACGGTTCCAAGTACAATAAATGAGATGAATGGTTGTATTAAAAGGAAGACACGCCAAAAGCAAGATGGTATTGATTTGTGAGCCCAATATTCCAGTTATCGTCTGATATATTTCGGCGGCATCACGCGCCGGAACACTTAAATGCATCTGTTCATAGCAGCGCCAGTCTTGCACTGTATCACTATAAAGTATATGGACAATATAGCATTTTAGAAACCACTTCATCAACGATGTTTAGTGTCGAGGTGGACTTTATAATAATTTATTTTAAATAAACTTTTCTTATTTTCAATTTTATAATAGAAATGTGTGTGCGAATAGAAAATAGAAGTGACAAAATTTTTGGATAGTTCAAGCTTAACTTTATGAAAGAAGACCAAAGATACTCACAAACATAGTTTGTTCTGATGGCTTATAAAGTGTAGGTTATGTAAAATATTTAAAAAAAATGTAGATTCTGCTATTTAGGAAGTATTCAATATTTCTTCGCTAAAACCGATTACAATGGAATAAATTAATATTAAAAACCATTTTTAAGTTTAAACCAGTCTCGTCGTCGTCTCTCGGTCGTCACGTCGGTCCACGAGCTTCCTATCCTGAGGACACGTTTTAATTGATATGATAGTTTTATCAGTCTCCTTTTGTCGGTTTAACCCTTAGCAGATTCGTCGCTTTTATTACTCCTTCAACTTAATTTGTCAGCTACAGCTTAAATTTATCTTTTTGCAGTTGAGTTTTAATAAAAGAACATATATATTACAAATTTTATATGTATTGTAATTTATATTTGTGAAGAAATTTATATAGTATCCTTTCGTTAAAACTTTGTGAGTAATCAGCCTTATTAGTCCCAGGTCTTGTCCGTGTATTTATCGCTATAAAAGCACCAGCTTTGTTTTTTTTTTTGAGATATTTAAATCATCAACCAGCATTGGGTCAGCCGGTCGTTGTTATAATGGACGTTTAATGAAATCTGTTGTCCCTGCAGGCGTGCAACGGTCCAGGTGCCTCATGGACGTGGGGAGCGCGAGGGACCCCGCCCGCCGCTTGTCTCGGGCGCAGCGCCTCCGCCTCGCTGAGACCTGCACCCGACCTCAACGTAGACGCCATAAAAGAGAAACTCCTCGATCACCGCATTCCAGAGTCCTGCGTCTAGAAGACTACCACCACCTGCGAGTGTTAATAAATGTGACTGATCGTGCTTGTATCTGTTTATCATATTAGAACTTTGAATCACTCACCACTTACGGCCTCTTTTCAAAAAAGGAAAACAAACATTTCAAATAAACCATTAACATTAATATTTTTGATTAGTTGGTAGGCGGCTGGTGCGCGACTCGTGTCGTCACTCTAATTATACAACTGTCTCCTCGTATCTCCTCGCTCTAGAGTCGGCTTCAATTTGATTGTTTGTACTCAAAGGCTAGCCGACGACGTCTCACGTCACATGTCCTATGTAAATGTTGTAGCTAAAACCATCTCGCGGTCATCGCGTCTAAGAAGAAACCTCATTTTTATTTTAACCCAAATTACTTTTATAAAATATTAGATAATGAAATACGTGTTTTATCATTTAAGTTGATAAAAAAATTTAAATCTTATATTCCATAGCTTATTACTATTATAATTCGAAGACTATAATGATCTGTTATTTTATTTAGATAAACCCTGTGATGTAAATATTAGGTTGTAAGTGACTGATTCTTTGCCACTTTTTTACAAGTCTATAAACCTAATCTATGTAATGCCGATCGATGATCGAATCCGTGTGGATCATTCTGTGTACATATGAAGTTCATGACATATTCGATAATAAGATATCAGAGGAATAAGATTTATATGGCAGAAGTTTCACAAGTAAACATATTTGTTATAAAACTGAATGTATTCATGCATACAGACATGCATAGTTTATGGAGCGAAATATCAAACATGTCCTTTTGTGTGTCATTGAAAGTGGAACACTGTCGCATTTTCTGTATGTGAATGTACCTCTGTCTGTACCTATATACTTCTGCCACGTACGATCTTATAATAATTCTGCTCTTTAGTATAAGTGAGTGCATCTTGTACAGATTTCGTGACGACGATAAAATGACCCCGACGTGTACTTTATATCATATCCTGTAAACAGTTGATTTAGAACGTACTGTCACTATCAACACAGAATACTGTTAAACCTAAACTAGACACATACCAAAGCTCTGTTCGACGTTTTGTTATGTACATGTACAATTCATCGAATGTTTGTAAATCCAAAGACGCAGATGCGTATCGATTTCATAGTGTTTGTCAAACAAGACAATAAAACAAACTTCTATTTAATATTACTTGACTGTGTCTTGTAATGGCCAGATATCTCGTTAACATATCAAATAATAGTTTTGTGCTCAAAAGATTAACATATCTCCGTTATCAAGTATTAAAGAAAGACTTAGAAATTCTTAGACCAGTCACAGCGATTGATACACCCTAAAGTATCAGTAGAGCGAAAAACTGCTGACTCAGTGACAGGATCGGTGGCCTTAAGCCTCGGCCGTGATCGATTCCTATACAGTAAGTGATAATAAGGCGAAACTATTTATTAATTTCTATAAATCCAAGCCCTACCAGGCTGGTGGATGTTGGTTGTCAGTTTCACTCAAACGCTAAGTTAATGTCTGATCGCTGTAATGGTCCGGGAAGCGTCTCCGCAGAGAGACAATAACGAAGTCGAGCTTTATTTTATCCTCGACCGACTGATCTCATAACATGTCATCTCGTGGTAGACTACTTTTAGATAATTAAGTGATTTGTTAATATAAATTTTAAACAACTCAAAGAGTTCGCCCTACTGTTGACTTATTTATTTTGGACGAGATTAAAGGTTGTCTTGAAAGTATATCATGAGTTTTATTTGTCTTTATACTCATATTACAAAATTACCCAAATATATATATCAGTGCAATTCCTATTATTGGGTAATCAATATTTAAAAGTAGTTGGAATTATCATCTGTCTCGCATAGCTACCTGCGTAACCACCGCTGTACGTGTAGTTAAGACAATGAGTATCGGTTGATATCAATAGTGGCAAGAGTACAGATTAAAAATAGTCTCATTCTAGTCGTTGAAAGGATCCGAAGTCTTTGAAGTAAGGCATTCGACAAACTGGCTATGATGTTACCTTCAGTAATCTCAGAGATTGGAGGCCGTCAAGAATAAAGTAATTGACAGCATAGGCGTGGTTTTAACATACAGAAAAAATCAAATCCAGTTTTTTCGTAACTATGTTCTAAACTCTGATTTTAATATTGTAGTATTATGATCAGGTTAAATTTTCATTATTTTTTATGGTCCCGGGCACTTGAAATATTGATTTTATATATTATTTCTTCATTTTAAATATTAATATTACACAAACAGTCTGTCTGATCTTTGTGTGACTAGTTTAACACTACCTTCAGAGAAAATGATCAATTTTTAAAACAAAGCCTTTCATCTTTTGCCGCCATCTTCGACCATGTTGATTTCAAAAGACCAAAAACTAGGGTTAAAGTGAAATTTGGCTTAACAGCAAATAAATCAAATATTTGTCTAAAAGTTGTTAGCTAATGAGATCGCTTTTCGCTTTTAAAGTTTTAATTGAAATTTTTAAATATTAATTTATAAATTCTTCTTAATTTATCCCTGGATCTAAATGTATATCACTTCACTTATATTGTATAAAGATCTCTAGGGTAGGAAGAAAGAAAAAGAATTCAATATTTAATTCTGCACTATTTTAAGTACAAACTTTATGATCGCAGTGAAGATAAGTTGAAGACAATGAGTTATTATGAG
>DVQP01000173.1:0-29774 GCA_018231745.1 Danaus eresimus
AATCTTGTCTCTTTCAGCCACCGTCAAGAGCAACACCCGCGGCGCGCACACCGCTCACACACACACGCACACACAGCAGCACACACACGCACACACGAACGCGGCGCTACACGACGTGCACGCGTGGTGGGGGGCGCAGCTGGCCGCACTCGCACACTAGACAAACACACACACTAATTATAAAAGCTCGTGGATTATAAACTTCTATAGCGTCACTTTATAGTACTTTCCTATACAATACTAAGCTTAGAAGGAAGTTTTTATAACGGCTTCTTTACAATAGTAAAGAGCAGTGACAGAAATCGCCACCAGAAGATAAATTTAAATTCTCCTCCAAGTTCAAAATTCTTCATTCTCTTCCATTTCTGTCTCTTATTATATGTAACAACTAACAACATACTCTATTACACTTTGTATATTGTTTGTCAGTTTATATTTTATTTACATTAAATAGTTAAATGAAATTTATATATTTAAATGCATCATTTATGTGTACTAAACGTAGTATACACAAATATCACGATTAAAAAGTTAAAAACCTTGTTAAAAAAAATATATTAATTAAGAAAAAGTAGTTACTATATGAAAATAACAATCATAGTACGGGTGTGTTCCCGCCCTTAATTATATCGTTAGCTAACTTCTCATAGTAATATCAACTATTCCATTGCAACGTAAATGTTGTAGAAAATTAATAATTTATTTCATTATTTGATGTCCTCGGATGAAATAATATTCAAAAGTGAATCACAACAATATAATTATATTAATCATTGCAAATAATGACACATTCCTAAAGTAAATAGAAGGACGATTGTTATCGTGAACAGCAAGCATATGTATCTGCCGGCTATGGGATAGTAGAACAGCTTGGCTCTTAGCTGCAGCGAGGCGGAGTAGGCGAGCACTGTACTGATGTCCTCCTGGGATGTGTCCTGGTGGAGAAATGGTCTCACACACAACTCATGGCCCACGGATTGAGTCCGGTGGCATTCGTCTGACAGTCTTGCCGCCTGAAATTGTCATATAAATATATATTTGAGATTGCCAAAACATTCCACAATTCTAAACCGAATGAAACAATCATTCGTTGTTTGTTTATCTTGTACAATATTTTAAACATATATTTATTCTGTAGAATACTAATTACGACAAAACTAGATTTATTTTGTTTGTCTCCGCCTAAATATTTTTAATGTATTTTAATTATAAAAATAAAGTTTATGTTCAATATTTTTTCATTTATATTTATATTTTCTGAGATAATAAATATTTGAAGTGTTATTCCCCGACCTGAATGAAGGGCACCATGACGGCAGATATCCACAGAAGTTGATTCAGTACGCTGATTCCGACGATGGGTTCCGTGCCGGTGTCAACTTTATCCAAGTTCAGTAACCACATGAGCCCCGAAGCCGCCCACGAAATATTTACTATCGTAAATAAACAGACCGCTGGGGCTAAATCGTCATTCAAATATTTCAATAATTTACGAAATTCAGCAATCTCCTACAATATAATAGGTGTAATAGATTAGTCTTATACCATTATCACACGGACACTCCTCAGTAAATCCATATGACATACTCTCATCCAATTCAAAGGGGTTATAGTTCGGTTTAGAAGACGCTCCTTCAAAAACATCAAATGTGCTTGCAGAAGCTGTGCCTGGAGACAGTAACTGGTTATAACAGTAGCCTGAACCATATCGTGGATGAGGGTACATATTATGAGTAGGATCTTCAAACCTAATGTGACGTCGGTGGAGCTAAAATAAAATCTGTGGTAAAAAAAAAGAATTTTTGATATCTTAAAATTAGTATTATAACACAACTACCTTGTTTCCATCCATTTAAATATAATGGTTCCTTTGGCCATCATCAAATTGACAGAGCAAAGGGAAATACACATCCAAATAACGCTTAATATAATAAAAAACCACAGCATCCGCAGAAGTCTCTTTGGTTTCACAGAAGGCATCCCTTGCGGAGCATAAGACGACAAAAGAAACACCTAAAATAAAAATAAAATAGTTTTAAATGTTCGACTAGAACATAATGTGCTACCAGTAATTAATGTCCTATGCCTGAATTTTAATTAATACATGTCGAGATATTTTGTGTTACTCAGATTATTTATTATTATAAGCAACTCACCCTTTCCATTAAATTTTGCAATTGTTCATTATCAGCTATTCTGAACAAATAAAGTGCATAGAGGAACCCAATAAAATGTAAAACACTTGGTCCGATATATGTAAATGCTATATTGCCATAACAAACTTGTCTATATGAATCGTATTCTAATGATGATGACAAAGCAAGTGGTACTAATTTGTAGCAAAATCCTCTGTCTCTCCTGTAACAGATTTAAGTCAATATTTTTTTAAAAACACTTAAATAAAAATCAATATTATATATAATCTGTATATTTAGATTACAAAGTATTATTTTTAGTTACGTGAAAGGAAGAGTTTATTAAATAAAAATAACAGTTAAAATCGACAAGAATCTGATTAAATTCATACCTATCAGCTGAGTTAATTCTGTTCATGAAACTTTCGTAGCCAAACTTCAGATTTAAATTAATTATAAACAGGCCAATGAAATTGGAAGAAAAATAAGATATTCACCTAAAACATGCCATATATTGAAGAATATACCCGAGAAACATAAATACTGCAACCTGCGCAGAGTGGAAATGTGATATACAAATTGAATATTTGGAGGAGTTTGATGCGTCTGCAACCGGTCGTAATCCCATCACGGTTAACAATTTTAAATACGGAAGTAGTATCTGTAATGACAACGTTAGTTAAGATTTAAATATTAATAATCATATTGCTAATTATGGAAGTACTTACTTTTGATTTACAATAATGTAATATAGCCGATGTACTCATATATTCCGTGTCCGGAGATTCTGTTATTTCACCAATCTGGACGGAAGTAGCATATAAGATAGTTGAGACTTTCTTAAAATCTTTTACAAACATTTTAACAAACAAAACAAAGTAACAATAACATCAACAAAGCACGCCGTTACGAAGTTCAATATTCCTTTTGATCTTGAGATGAACATTCAATTCAGTTGAGGGTAGATTTTTTATGCGAATAAAAATTAGTAAATCATAAAAAAGTAATTTTTTACTCCGTGAATAGCACATTTAAATCCATAAAACTTTTCACGCTACATTATGTCCTTCAGTATTTACTAATGTAAATATTAAAAAAACACTTACTTCAACACTATGGGCATCAAGACTCGATCTGGTGGATCTCTCCATGGCTGGCACTCCCAACTTGTCGTGTCCCAGTACATGGCTATCCAGCAAATCATTAGCTGCACATTGGCATAACAAACCATTAGCCATTTTATTACTTATATCAATGCTTTAATTATAAAAGTTCACATTATTTCAAGATAAAAATATTATATGTCTTAGCTTCAGATTATTTATAGTCAATAAATTTAGAACAACAACTCATTTAACGATAGTTTAGTAAATGCAATTCATATGTACTCACAACTACTGTACGATCCATTGTCGCTTTGCATAATTTATTTGAGATATGATTTATGGTTGTGTTCCTCTCAGCACTTATAAATAAAGACTCAAAGTTATTATGAAAACATTGTTATTTAGTTAATACCCACTATCACAATCAATTTTTCAACTGTAGGACAAAAAGCAATGAACTGCATATTAGTGCAAGATATGTTTATTTTAGATATGAATTTATTTAAAAACTATGATGACGTTATAAACTATTTGATGTATGTTCAAAAGTAACAAGAACTTCGTTATCAAATAATTATTCTATAATATCTGAAAAGAATTGTTAAGTCCAAAATATGGAATTTGTTATTTGTTAACTTTGCTAAACAAAGTAATAAGCGACAAAGGAAACAACCCAGTTCGTTTATCATTCCATTGAGGGCAAAAACTAAGTTTGCATTATTCACCAGGCTACCAATGGTTCTTTATATGCGTTGAACTCTGATAAACTCCCACTAAAAAGATAACATATATGAGAAAAATATTTCGCTCTTGGATTTAACAATAAAACGAATCCATATTTATAGTAATTCAACAATTTAAAAGTCAAAATAAAAACTATTGAAGTTATATTTTGAATACGAAACCGACAGTAGTCTATTTTTTTTATTATTGTTGTGTTAGGTAGTAGCTCCTACAAGCAACACATACATTCTTTATACAAGCTTAGGTTGACTTTTCAAATAACGTCTGCTAATCGATTAAATATTTGAACTTCGTTAGCTTATGTATATCAAATACTTTAAACCGTTTTTTAATTATTATTTTTTTTGGCACAGTGAAACAAACTTTTTTATGTTTACTATTTATTGAAACCTATTACATTTTGGGTAATCTTTTCTTCGTCAAATACGATGTCCGTCTCACAATCTTCTTCCTCTCTTCGTAATGTTTCTGCATTTTCTTATGGGTCTCTGATGATCTCTTCTTGTCTCTCATTGAAAACTTCATTTCTCTGTTTCCCCCTGTGCCGCTCACTATATGAGACCCTTCTTTAAACAGTCGGTCTCCGAGACTCTTCTTGCTAACTTGCATTATACTCCTGATGTTATTTGTTTTTGGTGCTTTACTAAACTCGTATACTTTTTCGTTGTCCTCTTCTTCAGCTTCATTTTCCTCTTGTTTCTTGTTCCTTATTATTTTATGTTGTTTCTTGATCTCCTTTCTCCAAGTACGATCCTCATCGGAACTATCGTCGGTTGATTCATATAATTCTCTATCAGAATCTTTTTCATCCTCTTCTTGAACCTGAAAACAGTTTTTATTCAAACTCCTTTGTCTTACAAATTTTTATATTTAAATGGCGAAAAGAAATTTCAAATAGGAACATATAGGATTGTTATAGGTAAGTAAGATTATGGTAAATCAAATTAAAAAAACTGTCACCCAAATTACTCCAAGCAGTAATCACGATGTATCTATAATATATATCTACTTAAAGTGTATGTCTTAATTTGCAGAGTACATATTAAAATATATATTTACAAACCTCCATGGTATCTTCTTCTAATTTAGACTTTCCTTTGTTTTTGTCAAATCTAGCGAGCACTGGATTGAGGAGGCGATACTCGTCAGCTTCTTTATCAACTTCGAAGTCAGGATTTTCAAACAGCGCCTTATAAAAATAAATAGCAAAATATTTTAGTTATTATGTTTACATACATATATGTATACCTTATATTTTAGTGAAACAAATTACCTTAAATCTGTCGTCTTTAAGAAGATTGGACGACTGTTTCTTTTTATTCGACTCATTATCCAACAACCGTGAAGCCAAATCTCGATTGACTTTCGGCAAGTTGTCCTCAACTTTGATTCTCGAAGGTCTCTCTTGCTCAATTTTCTCTCTGATCTTACGTTTCTTATATTCCTCAAAGGCAAACGGATCCGCAATCGACTTTGCTCTCTTGTAGAGTCTCACGTCCACGAAGTATCTTTTCAATAAGACAAATACATATATATTGATACATTTGTTTTACTGGCCAAATATTAAAAATAATACAGTTACCTCATTTTATTATATTGCTCAAATTAAACTTTTTAAACAGATAAAATAAATTGGATGGATATGCTACAACTTAGCATAAACATTTTTATTTATTTGTAATTGTCAAAAATTTTATGCAAATGTAATTTACATTAGAATATTTCTTATGATAAACAACAAAATTAACTAGAATAATCATTAACTTACCCATGCATATATGCTCTCAACAAATTAGTTCCTAATAAATGATCTAATCCGAGAGACTCAAGTTCCTGTTTTGTAACGAACTTGTAATCATCATAAACAGTTTGGGATGCTGAGCTCTCCATTTCTTCTGTCAGATTATCCAAGAACGCACACCATCTAGGGGCCGGACCTGAGCAGAAATATTCTTACTATTTTAGAATTCCTTTCTATTTGTCTACAAAAATTTTACTATCATTAATAAAGTTAATTGACAAGAAAAGTGACAAATTTCACAAACCCAGAGATGGTATGTAATGAATTTGCATCTTCTGGTCTTCAACAGCCATCATACTCAAGCCAGTGTTAGGAATGACACAGAGATCATTGAAATCAACAGATGATTCTATATTTGTGTATTGCTTTCCCTAGAAATATAATATTTAATCATACTGTTAAAAAAGATTAACAATTTGTTAATATTTACTTATTTCTATATAGTTTTTACACATAGGATCACACTTTTTGTCTGCTTAGACATTATTTTTGGTTTCTATATGAAGAAATCATTGGAGAACACTTACAGTATTACTGTCCCAGATTTTAACAACATTGGCATCCATTGAATAAACATAGTCCATTTGTTTGTGGAACTCTATACACTTTATGGGAATTTCATTCATGTGGTCCTTAACTAACAGTGGTTTGCTGGATCTTATGTCATAAAGCAATATATGACCGGTCGATGTTCCCACACCCAGTTGTAAGGCACCATTAAACTTGATTGAAGTTATTGCTGGGACACTTGAGTTCCTATGTAATAAATTTTTGTCATTTTATTCAATGAATATCAATTAAAATAATTCTTTGTAAGTCCAGTGAAATAAATTTATGAATGGATTATATATAATTAACTGATATCGGTTTTGTTTGGTGTAAATGCTTTATTAGTGTATCATTAATATTATGATGTATAAAAAATATATGCATTGGAATCTACAAGAGATTTATGCTACATAATAAGATGAGGGGAACATTATGACAACCCATATTTCCATTATCACTTACTTATAGTCTGCGTCGGAGCAATGTAGTGCACAGTCAAGTATACCTTGTCTAGTTTTAGTCCGAGGGTCCCAAGCCTCAACATGACCACCCTCTGTACCAAATACTAGTAAACCATGTTCATCATTCACACCGCAACAGTTTATCTCAGTGGCTTTCGTGACATATGGAGCTAAGAACTGTCCTAATTCTAGGTTAAGTCTGTAAACTTCCTGAAATTGTTATGTAAGAGTCATTAAAAACATTTTGCTTATATTTACCTAAGTATAGTTTTTAAGTATAAAATTATCTAGTATTAGTTTAATTTAAAGCAAAACAAATTTCTATATACATATAATATTTAACAATTACAACTCACACTTGAAGCTCCAACAACAATAAGGTCACATGAAGGTTTGTGATACTTCATATCCCTTCCAAAGTGAGGGACCCTAAGACGATAATGTCTTCCATGTCCCACATGGAATTCCACATAACGGTCACATTGTAAAAAAACTATCTGGAAAATTGCAGTTTAGTAATATATGTTATTTTATTGACCACTACAAAAATTAAATATTTGTTTTACCTTTGTGTAATCCTCACTTAATATTTCAAATGTAACCACTTCGGAATCTAGACATCTTTCGAATTTTAAGGACAAATTATTCACATCAAAACATTTCACTCTTGGTTTGTAAATTCCTGTTGCCATTATATACTGCCCATCTCTGGAAACACGCAAACTGGTGCTAACTCCTGGCATATCAAACTCTTGGATAAGCTCAATTCGTCTTCTGAGGTCTACATTCTTTTTTAAAAGCGCTCTTTTTTTTCTTTCAGTCAGCCACTACAAAGAAATTTGGCATAATAGAAAATCATTATAACCTAACAAACTGGGATAGTGTCTAACAAAAGCAGTAGATATATCAATATTATTTTTTAAAATTACTAACTATAGGTAACCTGTCATTTAACTTACATCCGGTAAGGATTTGCCAGCGCTAAGATTGTAAATTTTAACGTTGTCTATCTCGGACACTTGCATAGTTATTGTTTTTAAAACAAATGGTAATATGAACAAGTAAAAGACACAACTCGTTTGTTACAAGCGTATAATTTAACTCTTTGTATTGATAATATAATAAACACCTTTTTCAATCGTTATACAAAATATTTCGAACATTATAAGAAATAAATCGTGATAGGCCCATGTGTTAATGACAATAGTTTGTTATGACATCTTGATGGCATTAGTTAGATACAATTGACATTTGAAATAATTTAAACCAATAATTTGATACTTGTTCTTGTAGCAAGTAAAATTACACAACGAAATTAAAAACAAATATTTTCACATATGTGAAACATGAGTAATAATTAATATTAAATATTCATGTCTTAAATACGATTATGTATTTCTTTTGATCCAAGGTTATTATGTTTTATATTATTATTTCGTTTAAATTAAATAAATGAATCTTGTGTCCTTATGAAGTCACCGTAAGTATATCAATCAGTGTATAAAAGAACTCCATTCAAATTATTAATTTAGTATTTTTTAGTGTTTTACTTAAATGTATAACATTTTAATAAGGTTGGTACATAATTACATACCCCATTATTTATACAAACGTAATTTTTATAATTATATAATTTTAAAACTTATACTTAGAAAATTATAATTTGAGTTCGTTTACTTAATCGCTACTTCATATTCTCATATTAAAATTATAATTATATAGACCTCGAAGCCAGATTAAACGGGATGTTATGACATTGACATACCATGTGACGTTTTTAGTTTCTTGATATTATACATATAATTGTATCTATTAAATAGTTCTCCTCATGGGTTTATTTTGATAATTTTTAACAGTATAAGAATAAAAGCATGGCTACCAAAAGAAAACCTCAATTACCCAAATCCGTTCTGGATATGAAATTTATGAAAAAAACGAAAGAACGGATAGAAAAAGAAATAGAAAATACACAAGACCATGAGGGACTATATTCAGGAATTATTACTAATGAAATGCGACATGCTAGTGGGAATTATATATCGGAATCTAGTTTTATCTTTTGTCAAGATATAATAGAAGGAAGAGTTTCATTTAAAGGTATGAATCCGGAAATAGAAAGACTTATGGAATCTGAAAATAACAAGGAACAGATAAATGGTGAAATGGAAAAGGATGTATCAGACGAAGTTCTGTACAAAAAAATGAATAATTTTCATAGAAGAAAACGACCTTCTAGCCTAAGTAAATATGATGTTTCAAAAAAGAAGAAGTAATGTTTTGGATATATACATTTTAATTCGACAAGTTATTTTTATAAAAATAGTTTAAATCAGAAAACATTGACATTTGTAAGGTATTCACGATTTCAATGTGATTGAAGGCATACCTTAAAAAAGTACTAACATGTTAACAGAGACTAAAATACAAGTAAATTTTTGTAAAATATGTGTTTTATATTTAAAAGATTAAGTTTTAAATGTCATTGAAGGGCTTCTTACCTGTTTATCCCAGAAAACTCCTACAATCTTTTTATTCTTCATAATGAAAGTATTTTAAATATCTTTATGTTATTAACATTTTATGTTGTTTATTGTATTAAAAGTAATTACCAATTTTATATTTGGTGTTGACTTGTTTAGGAACATTATGAAAAGTTTTATTTCTGTAAATAAGGAGTATGGGTTTTTATAAAAAAATGTTTACTACATTTTTCTAAATGTAAAATTATATGCTATCAAAAATTATATTCAATACCAAGAAAGTTATCACATAATTAAATTCTGAGTACATTTTCATATTTTGAGGCTTGTGTTTAATAATCAGATTTAAAGCCATTAATACAAAACACGTAAATGTAAGAATGTAATACTAATTAGATTACCTCACATATTAAAATTATCAAAATATGTCAGAAGTATACAATTTGAAATCTGAATATATTTTCTAATACTTTTTGTGAGCTGATGTGGAAAAAGTGGTAAATAAAGAAGAAGCATAGAATTGTAGTATTTATTTTATTTTTGACTTTACATATTATAATGGTTTATTAGATGCAAACAATGATCAGTCTATCAATAAAAAACTAAGGTTACCTAAGTCCTGTGTATGAAAACTGTATCTAGTGCATATAAAATTTGTACACTAAATGGTAAGTACTGAAACAATACAGTCTTTAAGTTAAAATGAAGCCTCTAAATATTAATATTATTTTAAAAATAAATGTTTTGTATTAATGGTATTAATAGAAAATATTTCTTGACTTCTTAGACACATTGGAGACTGATAAAAAATATGGCAACTTAGCTCTAGCAGATTAAATATGTATATACCATAATAAATAATACATTACATTTATTATAAGTATTAAAATGTTTAATATTTTATTATTTAACTATAAGTGCACTGCGGTTGATTTAACACATTGATTTCTTGTAAGTCCATGTTAGAAATAAACAGCCCACGGTGGGAAAGGGTTTCGTCAGTCAAGTCCTTGTTGCATCAATGTGTGGAGATCTCTGAAGGCAGCTCCGAGTCGGCCTTGTAGGGTTTGTCTTTTGAGAAGGAACGCTCGTATGTCTAGCAACAGTCTGTGTATTTGCGCGCATTTGGCGTATCTTTCTTCCCTCGGTATATCAACACCTAGGGTCCTGACCGGCGCGCTCACGTTAGCTCGCACCACAGAGGAGAAGTTGCGTACTATTAGCCTCAAAGCGTTGCATCCGCACTGCATATACCTGAGATTAGCAATTATTGTTTTTTAAAATTCATCCTAAGTTATTGCTGACAATATTATGACAGATAAAGAAATATTACTCACGATTCATATTTGCTCTGCAGCAGTTCGTAAATTTTCGGCAACATTAATAAACATATATCCAAATTCCACAATGACCTGGAATTAATAAAAACAGTTTTGAGGAAATATTTATACTTTATTTTTTTTGTATTATACATTACACTCACGGTTTATGGGCCATCACGTTAAGAATGTCGAGTATCACAGAGGCGTCTTCTAAAGCGATCACCGAGTCCAATGCTGATTTTAGACTTTTGTTTATTCTGACGGAGTGAAATATCTGCAACAGTGAAGAAAATATGCTGAAGAGAAAAAAATAATACTACCTTAAGTTACAGATTGAATTGACTTTCTACATTTTTGTGCATGCATGAATGAAACATTTGAAAGCAACCAGTTGTACTGAATTCAAGAACATAAAATTAGTCCTAGATGTTATTCAAACTTTACTTCTATTAACCGCTCATTCGGATTGAGTAAAATTGTAAGGAACTTGGAAATACGTACACATGATTTAGATTTTCAATAATATAGATAATTTTGATGATTAAGTATGTATAATTAGTGTTGAACCTGTAGAGCTCTTTGTCTGGCGGCCAGCACCGTCATCATGGAGTCGTGTCCTCTCATCATGACCCCTAACACTTCCTGCTCACTAGGCTCGGCCGCGTGACCTCGAGCGCCGCGACCCACGCCAGACGCACACGCGCCCCGCTGGTAGTACAGATAAATACTATCAAAATAAGACTAACTTATATTTTTAATTCGCCAACTCCAGCCAGGGCATGATAACTTAATATTTATATAAATTGGGACGCTATATGCCGGAGGTGGCGTGTTCGAATCCAATTCGCAATTTTGAATTTTGCATATTATATTTTCCATATGAATTTATATTCCAGTATTAATTATATTAGAGTTATAAACATAATCACATATATTTTTTGTCTATACCCATTCTTAAAACGCGTTATTTCGTAGGTTGCAGGTTTAAAATTGCACAGATTCACAAATCTATCATTTTATATTCTAATTTACGTCAACTAGACGTCAAACCAAAATGAATGTTTTATATTTTTCTGTTTTATAGGTTAGTAAGGTTGGTATTTGTATAATTAAAACGTCAAGTTATAGTTCTGACAGGTAGGAATTCATCCAAGTCCAGTCCGACTGGCCGGTCGATGGAGTAAGGCACGAACTCAGGCTCCGGCACTCTATCTTCAGGAGACCGAGGCGGCGGAGGTTCCACGCGGGATCTGATTAATAATAAATAACAAGATTTAACAACGATAAAAAGGCTTTGACGAGACTTGAATAGCTTTAGAATACAGGTTTTAGGAAAATTATTTATTGCAGATGTATATACAAAATGATTTATTACAGTAAACGGTAACATATTATAAATTTTATACTGTTTCCAGTCATTATGGTAACTATGGTAACTATGGTAACTATGGTTTACTATCCCTTGTAAGTAACAAATATTTGTATCAATCAGGTCTCTACAGCTATGGGACCAAATCAAACTGACCTTGGTATTTGACTAGGAGGCCTCGTGAATGATAGAGAACGTGGCCCGAGAGAAGGCGGTCCCAAAGATATCTCGCTATTACTCTGACGGAGATTCGTTGAGGCTGAAACATTTAGAAAATCATATTAATTTTATAAAATTAAAAAAAAGTTTTATTTACATATGTACATCATATTAATAACAGTTAGTTTTGCGTAGTTTCTGAAAATTTAATTTCATACTTTCAATTAATGAATATATATATATACATATATACGTTATATTGGTTAAATATAATTGATCTATCTCCCCAGTAGTGTTGCCGTGATGCTTCTATAATTTTATTAATATAAAGCTATAATTTAATAAATAAAACATAAATAATGTATGTAAACTCACTTATTTCAGTTGTTGATTTTGTCTCTTTATAAGAGTTGTGTCTATTTAATGAGGAGGTCGTTAGTGGGCTGGTAGCGAATTCTTTTACAAGAGATGTTTGGGCGGAGGCGAAAACCTTCTCTTCCTTATTGCTTTTCAGTACACCTGTTAAATGTTACGTTATTTTGACACGTAGAAATATTAAATCAAAATATTAGATAGTGACAGTAATGGAATGACCCTCTATGTTATTATTTCTAGTTTCGTTAAAACGTTATATATTTATTGATAATATCATTAATTATTCTCTACTCACTACTAAAGACAGTATTTTCTGTTCCGTAGTCCCGCCGCGTCAATGATAGGTCCCGAAGTGCTGCACCTGATTCGAGATTGTTTTCTTCACCTGTTAGACCTGGGTACATTAAATATTCTTAAATAAAGTTATATATATATATATTTTTTATTTAATTCTATTCTTTAATTTAAAATTATTATTTCATTATTTTCTCAAAGTCGGATTAAGTCGGTTTTATTCTTCTGTAGATTATTAATTTTTAAACGAGCAACATTTAGTAACGTCTGTGCGCATAATAACACATATTTTTGACATCAACTTTATACAATATGGCATGTATCAATGAGTTTCGTAATGCTGGGCAGTTCTAATATGTGGCCAATAGCTATATCGGTGAACCAGCATAAAGGTAAACAAAGCAATTAGCTCCAGGATTTTTTTTTGTAAGTGTTTGTTGTCAAATATTTCTTACCACTCAATGAGAAATCCTCCGATGATAAGCTGGTGGCGGGGGGTGGTGTCCGCGGCACTGTAATACAATAAACACATTATTACTCTTATACTGGAAAAATTTCCTATATCTAGTGTAATCTACTCACAGGCTCTAGAGGGACGAAATATTTCAGTGTAGTCATTAATATTAGCTATAACAGCACCTGAATCTTCATCTGCCTCCGTCCCAGAGGTCGATTCCTCTGCCGTCTTCTCATCGAGAAGTGTTGGTCTATGCAAGACTGTAAACGGAAATTAAAATTTAATGTACTAATGTACAACTCAATCGTTATATAACAATATTGAAATCATTCTACCAAGTTTCTGTATTGTAATTATAGCGTGTCTTGGTACTTATATATATTTATATACCTTCTTTAGGCGGTTTCTCTTTAGAAAAACTCTTGCGTACGGACTGCCCTTTCTGGAATGGCGAGGTGTCTCTAACAATAGTCGGCGGCGGACCTCCAAAGGGATGCACTTTGTTGAGATCAACCACAGATAAAACAACATAGGTTGAATGAAATGAACCCGCAATCTAAAATAATTATTGATTAATTTAGTATGGAATAAAATTATATTTAATTCACAATACTGTATAAGATTGAATGATATATTATACTTAACATCATATTTTTATTTAATAATATAGACCCAGTATAACTAATACAATATTGAGAAAATATATTTTAAGCATTTATTACATAATAAAAATGATTTTGTTATTTAATAATATGTAATGTGGAGTCTTACAAGTTGTGTCTGTGCCACTGTTATGTCATGTATATGACCCCAGTGTCCGTTCACTGTGTCCAAAACCCTGGCGGGTTCAAATCCTATAACATGTAACCCATCATTTCCACATCCTAACAGCGTAGCTCCATCATCACTAAACACCATGTGCCTGTAAAACATAACATTAATTGAAATTAATACGTGTTAAAAACTGTTATATTCTTATAATCACGTCATAAAGCAATTTCTAGCTAATACTTGCATTAGAATTTATCATAATGATATCTAGGATTCTTTTTACATGTTTACATGAAAAATAGTGGGATATAACAGGTTTTTTTTGTAATTTTATGTCCATATATTTCGTCTACATTACCCCGATGTTGCGGTTACTTTGTTTCAAAAAGACACATTCATCTTGTGTGACAACAATATATGAGTCCTACTTGTGCAAGTGATTTTTATGTATTTAGTCTCTGAAATGTCATTTCCATTTTCAAACTGTTATGGCTGAAATTTTCATCTACTGACCTTATTGATGTGTTCTCTTTTTCGAATTTAGATACTAGTTGGAATTTTTCCATGTCCCAAAAGTTTACTGTCTTGTCAGCACCACAGCTGGCAAGCAAGAATTCATGAGGGTGGAACTTGACACAGGTCACAGCTGAAGTGTGCTCCATGAACTCTTGTAAAACCTTTCCAATCCGAACATCCCACACTTTCACCAAACCTAAAGACATGGCCAGTATTTTATTAAAACAAATAACATTTTCTTTTGTTTTTTAAATTATATTTTCCATCATCATTTCTTTTTTACCATCTTCACAGGCTGATGCTATCCATTGACCATCTGGACTGAATTGCAGACTGTTCACTGCAAGTCTATGACCTGAATATGTAACAATGCAACCTCTTTTCCTAGTATCCCATAGTTTGATATTACTGTCACATGATCCAGTTGTCAAATAATCCCCATAGGGGTGGAAATCCATACATTTAATAGCACCTTTATGTCCTGTGAATGTTCTTAATAATTTTGCAGCTTCCAAATCCCATATTTTTAAGGCACCTGTTTGAGAACCTGCACAAACTAAGTCCTCAGAGTGTCCAAAGCAAACACACTCTACTGGAGTGGTGTGACCACTAAGACTCTGTAAAAAAGTACAGAACAATGTTATATCTATTTGATCTGTATTAACGAATTAATAAGATTTAAAAAGTAATATTTTTTAGGTTAATGACTCTATGTTTATCCTTTTTAATATTTGAGGAATACATACAATATATTTCCAAACTTATGACAAAAAAAATTAAATTATTATCAAGACTAACCCTAATGGGTTCAATATATTTATTTTACATAATATGTAAATGAGATGTGGAAAGCTTCGTAAACAATCTCGTAACCTATATTACAGCCAAGCCAGTATGACTTACCATTAAACACCCTTGTCTACCAATAGCCCAAAGATTAACTTTTTTGTCATCTCCACCAGTAGCAAGGACTTGATTTGATTTGTGTCCCATAGCCAAGCAGTTGACGTTTGCCTTGTGGGCAACAAATTCTTCTGCCAATACATATCATTGCGATTAGATCATTGTACTTTCTAATTATCTTATAAAAATAAAATACATACGCAATTTCCATGATCTTCTTAAGGTTTCCATTTTAATTACAACATTCCATATATGGGATAAGAACTTATAGATATTGAGGGCTTAATAAACTTTCAAATTCATTGTTTAAATTCAAATCATTCAGTAATCACAATTATATGATATGTATTTAATACACAAGTCATTATACTAAAATATTATCTAGTTTTAATCCCGTACAGCTGTTTTATTTTCAATCTTTTTTCTTACTGCACACTTCACACAGAATTTTGTTTGTGGTACTAACTACTAACATAGTATAAATGACACTTGAGACAGAGAATAGAACCTTTCCAACATGGAATTATGGTAGATTAAAAAAACAGTCGTTTACAAATTTTTTATAAAAATATTTTCAACATAATATTAATAAATTAATTTCATTGATAAAGTAACATTATATTTAATTATTTATTTTTTAATATAACACATTATTATTGTTGACTTGTTCTGTCATAGAAACAGCTGATGGTTGACAGTCCGCAGACAGTAAATTGAATCTAAACGTAATTTATTTTTTAAAGATCGAATTAAAAAAAAATGAATGCGTTGTACAGAAGAACTATTTTGTTTAATCACTGCAACCTAAAAAAGCGGTATTTACAATATGTCCAAGGTCAGGAGCCTGAACCCAAAATAAGGGAATATTTTTATTACATAGATCACCAAGGAATGGTAAGTGATAAAGTAACCTTTGAACTGGGAATGTAAAAATAATTACAACAGATGAGAAAATAAATAAAAATTCTATAAAAAAAATATTTATTGATTTCTACTTTTAGTTATTTCTGGATGATTCTAAAATGAAAAACTTCACTTCATGTTTTAAAGAGAAAAAATTCCTTGAATTCTTCTTCAAAAGGATAAGGCTGAATAAAAGTGGTAGATATGAAAAGGAATTTCCATACATATCTCTATGTGGACGAGAAAGAAACTTCATAAGATGTGATGATGTCCCAATTGTTTATACACACATTGTTAATATAGATTCAACTGACTTTTTGTTATATGGTTATACAGGCGACTCAATGAAAGTCAAACTTCAACCTGAAAAAGTATATATGTTGCCAGATACTGGTAGAGTATACCATCCAGCGGATGATAAATATGGAGGTGTGGGGCTCGTTAGATCTAAACTAGCTATTGATATAAGCAAACATTTTACATTTGAGAATGGTGAACATAATTCTCCCACTCAATTTACTTGGAAGAACACAAAGCATACCTTAGACCAATTGTGGTTCCCACAAGCAGTAGAGAAGTATAATATTAAGATAAAATCAGTCCCTGATTAGTAAAAGGAGTCGTAAGTTTGTATTAAGATTAAATATTTTAGATATCTTGTTTTTTATTATTTACATCTAAAAATAAAATTGAATATTAATATAAATATTATTTATTTTTAACAGACAATCCTAGCTTAAATATTAGTCAAATATTATCTTAAAATTAATATGTATGTAGGATTTGTTATGCAAGTTGTCTTGTACAGCACTAACATGTCTACAGTCTCTATGGTCAGTTACAAGTTAGTGGTAATACTTATTAATTGTTATTGTTGTCAGGATTTAATTTTGTATCACAGGTATGTTATATGGCTATTAGTATAAAAATTCAATGTGTTATGTGGTATCTTCTTTTGTGAATGACCGAAAAGATCCTGATTGGACCCAAGATATGCCATGTGAACTTTCATTAGTATTTGAAGGCTTCAACATCATGTTCCTGGCATTATCATGTATACTGGGGTCATAAGGTTTGAATGTTATATAGTGTTTGTCATCAGTGGGCGGATCATCATATATATGTTCAATGCTGGCTGCTATGCACTCTTTTACTTTTTCTATAAATGACTTTCTATTCTTTTTTAATCTGTAACAATATATTACGGTATTTTATGAGAATGTACAATAAATCTATTTTTTTTCAAATGCCATACTTACAACACAGAAGCTTCATTGTTAACTGGTACTTTCATATTCAAATTTTGAAATATCCAATGCAAATATTTTAATATCTGCCAAATGTGGTTTTGTTTTCGGTCCCATTGTGGAAATACCTCTTTTAGGTTCAGGATACCTGTAGCGGATTCCACAGCTGGATGAAACATTGGTGAGGTAAAAGTAACAGTCTGAAAGGATGTTTAGAAGTCAGTTTGAGTTTATATAAATTATTAAAATAAAAATATATGATGCTCACAGGAACTATATCATCAGGGAACTTTTCAGGTAATGTTAACGTAAATCTGAACACACCACCGCCATATATGCCTGATCTTACAAATATTACTCCATACCACACTAAAACAAAAAAATCACTTTTATAACTCTATGAAAATATATATTTAAAACCTTTACTTGTATAGCATAGCATTAAAATTGTAACAAAACTAAGATCTAAATTTGTTACTTACTAAATGAATTTTCATGGGATGGTATAACATATATTCCAGGCAAGTTTTCTGTTTGAAGCATACGACTGAAAATTAGGAAAATATGTCATATAGCATTTATTTGAACAGTATGGCATTTAAGCTTAATTGTACTTACTATTCTGCCATAATGATGTATTCCTGGTGATATATAGCGTAGTTTCCTTCCTTCATTTTATGAGAATCAATGCTACTTCCAGCATTCATAGAGATTTGTTAGGTATTTATAGTTAGAGGTACTCAAAGCTTTATGTATTGCTCATATTATACCCCAATATTAAAAGTTTTGTAACTATGAAAGCCTTGGTGACACCTACCCACTCTACTAAGATTTGACAACTGCCATGATGACATAAGGCCATAAGACGAAACAGATAATTTAATCCTATATTATGTTCTTATGCCATGTTCTTATAACATGCAAGGAAATAAAAACAATATCTATCTTTGGTAAATGAGCTAATAATAAAAAAGTTGAAATTAATAACTAATTAATGGAGGCATTATAGAAGTATTCAGATTATATTTTTTTAGAATTTTCTGATTTCAAATTTAAAATTTAAAGGAAAATTTATCATCTTAGCTTTGCGAATATATGAAGTATTTTAATGATTTATGCTCATAATTTTATGTTTTCAGTTATTATTTTTTCTATAATCATTACTTTAGAACTATTCTATCAAGAAGCTTTTATCTCCTTAGCTGTAGATCATTTTAAAGTGTATTAAAATACAGCTACAAATGTAAAAGTTAAAACTTTGTATATTACAGAAATGTAAGCAGAATATCGAAATAGTCAAACACCTTCAAACATTTCCCTAATCACTAAAACTTAGAATTTATTTCTCAATTTTTTTTTAATAATTTAACTTACCATAATCAAATACCATATTCAATCATCAATTTATCTTACATATTATATTTTATAAATATTATGTGAAATCATATACTGATTATATTTTTTAATTTTTGTGTTAGAAATGTCATTGTTTTGAAGTGTTTTGTATTAAAATCAAGTACAATGACAAAATATTTTCTAAATCTCAATGTATGTAAATGTTTAAGCAATATTAAAATCAGAAATCAGTAAAGAAATGGGATCATACCTATACAATTTGTGCTCGACAACACACAAAGAAAACTTTGTATTTACATGGGTAGACCGTAAAAAATAAATCATATAACTATAATATGAATTATTGACAATTAAAATACAACTATATTATATGTGTATTTATTTAAGAGTACCAAATACAGTCAAACCTAAAATATATTGACAGATTTTTTAAATATATTGAATATAATTAATAAGCAAATATATGTTTTGAAATAGTTTAGGGGCAAACATAGCATATAATTGTATAATTTTATTGTAATTTTGTAATATATCTACATATAACATGTATTATAGTGGATTAACGATCCGTAAGCACCTGATGATCTCCGGATAATCCCGCACACACTCTCTATTAGCGTAGATTATCCCACACGTGTCATATATTGATCGTCATTTCAATGTATTACCTGGACTTATTAAAAAGAAATTGAATTAATTAAATTTAACTTGCATTATTATTAAACTCAAACGATTTGTATTCCTGCAATTCAATTGTATGAAACCTTTTTTACATTACGAAAATTAATTGAAACAATAATTTTACGTTAAGTATTCGAAAGCTTAAAATTTTAATTGCTTGTATTTGCGCCTTCAAATGGCACAATCTAGATTATTATTATTACGTTAATATTTAATATTTTTAAGTAAAGACAATTTTTTTTTATAATATTAAATCAACATATTCAAACACCATTATATGTAGAACAATCTCTTCATTCATTGTTTTTAACTTATTTATTTTACATTTTAAGTAACCCTACGTGCAGTTATTCAGTTTAAATTCAGAACTATTAAGAAAAATTTAGATCACAATAATTGTTTAATCTTAATCAAGTCGAATCAAATTAGACACATAGAAATAAACAAACTTGCTTTCAATAAACATTTTTATTATCAACAAATAGTTAATAATGTTTTATGTGTTATCTACTTGTTTAACGACCGTTTTGTTCTGTGAAAACAGACGTAAATTCGAGGAAACATGTGCATGAGATGGCGCTACTAGCTTTCAAGAGCCGCCGACCGGCCGTAAAACTGTACCATTTGATGTTCGCTCTGCAGTCGGTAATTTAGGTATATTGTGTAAACAAAAAGTTTAATGTAGCTGTCGGCTGCATACTTATAATAATAATAAAATACAGATCCTCCGTGCTTTATGAAAATATAGTTTTACATTTGATATATATTATATTTTTGTAACCAATAATTACCGATAATCACTTCCACGACTCCTAGTAAATGAATTATGTATAAACTCATAGTAATCTTTTGAAAAATATTAAACCTTATATAATATGTTAATAATAAGTGAATTGAAGGATAGATACGTCTCTACATATAGGTACATAGGTAAGTCAGTACGTGTCTGAGTTAACTTTTAAGATATCGCTCAAATTCTTAAAGGGTTGCTATTCATATTATCTTTCGTGGAAGCCTTGTAAGTGGCTCTTACGAAATCCATTCAAATGGAAAATAATACATATCGGGTATCAAGGAAACCCTTTCGAAGATTTAAAAAGCTATAACAATACTTATAATTAGTTACAATAACCAAATATTAACCACGTGTATAATTTCGATAAATGTGTTGCCTTTCCTGATTAAATCTTCCGATAGGCAAATGAGTTCGAGATGTGCACATAACACATATGGCTTTATTAAGATACTTTGCTTATTATACAACATTGTTCTTTATTTCTTTATATATGTATAACACGATTTGTACCTAACATACTCTACAACTATTGTAATGGACATTTTATATTGAGCAATATTTTATACAGTCAATAGATGTCATGCGAGTAATACATCAGGTCCGGTAAATCCGTTCCCACGCTTTGTACGTAAAACGCCCTTTTAGAGCTTCGTCCATAACAACCTGCTCTTTTTGCGCAAAAAGAACGTCCTGATAAATCACGCGTTCTTTGTTACCAAAAATCATGATAGTGTTCGACGGTTTTTGGATTTAATTTTTTTTTTGTCGAATATTAAAGACTTTATATAAATCTACCTGCCGAAAACTGACGGTCAAGGTGCCGTACGTCACAATAAAAAGAGATAACATCAAGCCTTTGTGGACATCGACGAAATGCTCACTTCCGCGTAAAATGCTATATTATCTGTAGATTATTTAATGTTTTGCGATCATCGTTGAGATAAAATGAAATGTAAGCCGAATTTTTTTGTTGCCAAGCCAAGTAGATATAAAAAGTATTGAAATATCTAGTTCAATAATTTTAATGAAACTTAGAAATATTGTCTCTGATTGTGGAGTATTTTCATTACCAAAAGAGTGTATTTTCATTACCAAAAAGTAGTGCCATTTTCTATTATATAGACTATAATACAATGTAATATATTTTAATGTATGCACTAAATGTATTTTTAATTAAAATGAATATGTACTTAAAAACAATAACTAAGTAACTAATGACGACAAAAATATATATAAATATTCATACAAAATTACTGTTTTATAGCTTTCTAATGAAAAGCATCGTTCTGACTATTCAACCTTTAAATGCTGCAATTAGCTGTGTGTTCAACGAGCATAAATGGGAACATTTCCTGAACTAAATTGGGTATAATGAGTGTAGGGCGAGGGTGCGCGGGCGCAGCACAGGTGCGCCGCGCGTGCAATAGCGCCTGCCCTTGTAAAACACCATGTGACGGACGCCTAATTGCATTTAATTGCGATAGCGTGCAAACCGTTCAAACATTTCCACCATCCTGTGTAACGTAGAGCCTCCAACTTTACTGTATTGGCATGTTCGACTTCTGTTAAAAGAATTTATTACTTGTTGTAAATATAACATGGTCAATTTCTAGGAACAGAAATTTTACGCATAAGTTTGATCCTAAAATAAGATAATTAGAAATAACATTTACTTTATATAACTCATAGTATACATTAATATTCGTTTATCATATACTTTAATTTACCTTAATATTATTTATTTTCAAAACTTTTATAGTTTATTTCATAAAACATTGCGTAAGACTAAATCATATGGCTTCTAATTAATATTATTAGGATTGTAATTGGATAAATTATGTTCGTCATAATGATTTTATTATTTTTCCAATATTTTCCAAGTTAGATATATTATATGGATCATATTAAATGCTATTTAACTAACTACCACAGCTTATTATTAAATCGAACAATCGAACCCACTCGACAGTTCGACAGATATTTAGTAATTAAAATATTTGTTTTCTAAATATGTATAAATAATCACATACACTCTGAGTTCTGTTTTTGAAGGGAACTTTTATAAACTGACATTCACACTTCGTCTGGTCATGATCGCGGCTGCTGCAAAGTAACCGAAACGTCGGGAGCATCTAGGTACTTTGTTGTAATAATTAAAAACGAAAACAAATACGTTAATTTAAATTTTATTTTCAATTCTTAGATATCATTAATATGAAGTGCTTAAAAATGGCAAACTTTCTTTTATATTGTAGTTTTGAGAACAATGTACGACTGTATCTGGTAAAATTTTTAAATGAAATTAACTAACAGACTACATTTCTTTTGTTTGTTAAAAACTGTTAAAACTACAGGTGAGATGTTTTTATATTGTATTAAGACGTGTTTATTATTACATCCTGATTTCATAATATATATATGTTAAAAAAAATCAAAAACAAATTGTGTAGTTTCGTCATCATTTATTACATTACTATCACAATTATAATATGCATATTTATTTTACATATACACATACAAAATCTTAAAAAAATAAATAACATAGGTACCGAGAAACATTAACGTAATAATTTCTATATTAACAAATCTTAATGATATATCAAATAAAAAATATGTTATGAAATGCAAATTATAATGTACTTATAAGCTATTTACGAACGTAGTAGCGGACTTGCGTTATAAAAACATTAGTATTAAATGATACGGCCATCAACTAATGACCATTACAACTTATTTATAGATTTCCACTTGTTTATTTATTAGAAACACAGTCTAGACTTTAAAAATAACGTCATACATATTTTAAATACAACTTGTAGAAGGAATATAATATCCTTCTAATATTGGCATTCACGCGAATTAATAAATAACACAGCATTAAATAGTGGTATGTTATAGGAAATATATGATTATACGTCCGATGTAATTACATAGCTATTAATACTTAGCCTTTCTTATAACTAACATTGCAACGACAAAGATACACCATAGACAAACAATGTATCGGCACTATAAACAATTATTTGGTTTATATTTGATGGTATTTGGCATTTACGAGATGAGGGCACCTTGGGAATGTGGTTTGATGTGGACTGGATGTGTCGCGTGGGGGTGCGCTGGGTGTGTGGGGTGTGGAGGCTGGCGAGCTTGGTGGCAGCGCTGAGCGTGGACTTGGGAGTGCGCGCGCAGTTCTTCGCCATGTTCACGATACGCCCGCTGCTTGTCCTCGAAATCCCTCAATCTCTGGTTGTATCTCTCTATCTGGTCTCGCAAAGCTGCGTCCTCGATGGCAGCGCGTTCTTCATCCAACTCCAGGCATCCCACACCATCCAAACGTTCAAGATCGATCCAGCCCCGCCACCGCACACAGACTCCATTCATTATGAATCGGGACACGATATGGGCCTGATGACAAAAAAAAAAGGTTGACTTTCATATAATTAATGACTACGTTTGTAACTATGCAAAAAGATTTTGTTTTGTTTAAATCCGGGTAGATTTTTTTGGATGCATCTCTCAGTTTTTGTTCTCATTCTGGTGCTTACATAATATCTTAAAAGTATCACTTATTATTATTTTTAATGTTGTATCTTCGGAGCCAATATTTTTTTACAATAGCTTTTGAGCAGATGGAAGGCGTAACATTTCCAATTGCGTAGCCGTCCTATCTGGGTCGATTTTTTAAAAAAATGATTGTAATTCTTTTCACGATTGTTTATTTTTAGTTATTATAATTAATTCATATCTAAAATACGACTTATTTTAAGATAAAGATCGTGAAAGGCTGAACAGATAATAGAATTATCTGCAAAATCAATAATGGTAAGCTCATTTTCAAGATATATAAATAATATGTATAGCAGAGGGAGGCGATGCCGACGCTTGGCGTCGCGACGGCCATATTGTGTAAACAGGCGTGGCATTTCACGCCCTCCAATCCTACGGGAGCTTTTCCTTTATTGATTTTTAAATTTTCCCCTTTATCCTACTGAATCCCATTCGTTTGTTTATCCCCCAAGTATGATAACTAGAAAATGTAAAGAGTTTAAGCTTTCTGTTTTTAATATTACATTGAAAGTATTCAATATAATATCAAGTGATTTCGTATATGTTGCCTTATTTAAAATAATATTTTGTTTATATTTCGTTTAGTACTTTAAATATCAAAATCTCATACGCAGTACGCTATCCATTAATGTAATACGTGTTTTGCACGGAACAAAAAAATATATATATTAAAATACGGAGACTGAATGTCTACGTAAATTAAAAATGAGTAACATTTATCGTGCATCGTAAGTAACATCCCTATCAGTTGTTATGAAATTGTTGAAAAGACGAGGGCTCGAATATACTCGAGTGATGTTAAATGAACTGAGTGTAAATAAATATATAGATGCTCAGCGGGGATATGACGTTATGAAGGGGCTGGATTCAATAAAAAATTTCATTAATTCAATGCCTCTTCCATTCGTTAAAACCAATTATAACATTTCAGTTACATTCCATACATATATACGGCATACATTTTGTTTATTTTTATTATATAAGAAATCGCATGAGGATAAATAAAACATTTAGCTGACATATTACGTTTGTTTTAAAGGTAAATGTTAGGGTTTTTTTGTAAAACATAACATCTTAATAAACGTATAGTAACCAAATTTGCACAATAATTATGTAATAAATTTCGTAATTTAAGGAAAAATCTTTATAGGAGGGAATTCCGAACGCCTTTCACATTTGCTTTGCCTTTAATTTGTCATTTAGGAACTTTGTGTATTGAGCAATCAATGTATATTACAAATACATAAAAAGGAAAAACAGCATTGCTAATTTTTAAGCTTGTTTATAATAGTGAATTATTAAATAAATAATACCTACATATCGTAAGGTCGAACTAATATTAAAAATACTTTTCGTTTACGAATATCTTTAGAAATATTTTGCCCGACTACAATTTTTATTCAATCTACGGCTTCATATTAATTTCTTGAAACATTATGCCAATGTCAAGATATATATTTATTTGATTCCAATATTATTCTGAATGTTCTGAAAGAAGTTAAAATTATCGAGACGTTATTGATATCATTTAATTATAATTTTATTATAATAAACAGTACCATTCGAACGATTGTACAAACGTTATATGAATCAACACAGACATTAGCGTAACCGGCATAAAGAGAGTTGTCATTCATTGAAACACGTATTAAGCAACTTGGACTCGTGACCGATGCGTTATGTTCGGTCTTACGAGCTAATATTTTTTTCATTACCAATGTTATTTATGTCTCAATATCGTTATACTGCGGACCGGACATTCTAATGACGTGTTGAATTCCATGAGTTCGTGGCCGGACCTACTAATGTGAGGTAAAGGTAATAGACATTAGATATCTTGATTTACAATTTAATTTAAATAAATGATATGAATAAAAACAGAACTGGATATATTAATTATAGTAATACTTAAGAAATAAATTCATACAAGCATTCAAAATACATATCTTAATGTTATCTTAGTTTATGACTCAGTCGAGGCTTAGAAACGTTTGTCTAAAATAATTGAATCACGTCCTTGTTGACTTAAGTTTTCCTAACAAATTCAATAATAATACGCGATAATAAGTATTTCAAATAAGATGTTTATGGAATTAGACATGTATTTCCGATGTTTGTGCTTCCTAATATTGTAAGCGTTACTTGTCATTACCAATGGAATGACTCATAGGTAAGTACGATTAGTTCAAACAAAGGAGGAATATAAAAGTCGTATAAATACGAGTGTACATTAGCCATACTAACGATTGTCAAAATATTTTTGAAGTCAATTTATCTGAGTGATGATTATTAAGAAATAGGCTGACTGAATTCTACAAAATTTGCCTATTGCCTTGGTGTCCAATTTCCAAAGTATGTAAGAATGAATGTTTTGATGTTGCAATTTAGTTTTATTAATCAAATATAATTATGTGATCCTTAACTTATTTAGTAGAATGAAATTTTACAGGGATATTTGATAAAGTAATAGAACGAAGAGAAACAAGGAGAAATATTTATATATTTTAAATTAATCTTTGAAAACATATCTGTACCTTAGTCTTACTTTGATTAACAGTAGTAATTATTCACTTCTAAAACAAAGGCCTCTAATTGGAATAAAAATTCTTAGAATGTGGCCTGTTCATAGTCTTTATTTCTAGGCACATATACTAAAAGAGATGATTTAATGTGAAAGTGTAACTTTACGCAAATTGTAGAATAGCTTCATAAATTTAAACCATTACAATTAATCTTATTATCATTTTATATAAACTATAATTAAACTGACTTGAAACAATAAGGATAATAACAAAATATCGACATACCTTGCCGGTTTCCTTTTGGAAGTCGCATCCTCTGTTGTTGTACGGCGAGTGATCGAACACCAGCTGTAGGTTGGTTCCCGTGGCAGTAAAGGCGATCTCCGTGTGCCCTTCCCGGCAGCCGCTGGTGAACCTCATCTGACGCTCTTCAGGCGGACGATCTCGGTACCCCGTGTACCTCACCTGATAACAAGTCATGTTTGAGGAAAATACGAATAGGAAAAGATAACACGAATGTTTGTTAGCTGTGTAATTGTAATTTTGACTTATTTTAATATCGTATGATTTCAACAACATATAAGTTATGTTCGATTTTATTTTTCATATTATTATCAATCATTTTATCATACATTTGGTCATCATACATTTTTCATTTTAGTAAAAGTTTAAACTAAGTTTGCATATAATGTAGCGGACTTTAATTTGTATGGAAAAATACTTTAAGTGTTGTAGAATATGTGTCATTAAAACTCACCTCGCTCTCCCTACTAAGTCTTTTAAACAGATCCTCGGTTTCAAATTTACTTTTCTGATCGGGAACAACTCGCGGCATCTTAAATATAAAACGCTGTTTCGGTTGTTCGTACAATCCGATAGAGTCGAAGGGTAACATTCCTGCTAGAGCAGCGGGGTCGCCCATGGCGTGCATCACAATAATATGTCACACGGTCACACTATTCAAGCATCACTTTCCACGAAGAAACTACTGATGCCGTTGAGCGATGATTCAGAAACGGCAATAAATTTAGCTCTACGACAACCTGTCAGTACGGCCTCCGACCACTGAATGTAAGTTCGAACGATCGGTAGCAGAGAGTTTCCACCAGGGCGGGGTCTCATGATGGTGGGGAAACGAGGGCCAATGACGGTTCTCTGCGACGCCTCCTCCATGGCCCCGACGCCTTCTTTGTGCAATTTTGGGAGCTTTCGAGCGGAAAGAGGGTTTTCACCCCTCGACATGTTTCAAAATAAATATTGTAAGCAACAAAGCATATGAATGTATAATGATGGGCATTATGCTTTTCGACGTTTGAAGTGTTTTATGTACATGTATCAAAACTTTTGTTCCTTTGTAAAAAGATAAATATAGGTACTTTATATACTAACATAATTGAAGGGGGATCCTGATCTCAGGGTCCGATAATGTCGAAATGTGATATTTTTAGGACAATCTAAATGTATGTAATAATAGGATTGTACGTACCTTGCAACAAACTAAATGTTGCTGAAACAGCGTGTAACTAAGTACGTAGTTCTTTGAATTCATATATATTTTTTTATTATAAATATATTTTTTAATATATTATAACTAAAATGTACGGATATTATGATCATATCATTGTAATAAATACATCATTAATAGTATTATAATTGTCATAATATATAACAGTGATTTTAACAATATTGAAATGATGGAATTTTGTTTTAAAATAAAATAATTACCAAGTTAGATTCCGCCTTAGATTAACATTATTCCGTCTTGCTTTAATGGATCACTGGAGTAGGCGGCGGGATTGTCGTGAAATGTATCAAATGTTTCACAGATATCAGCAGGAGATCAATGACAGATAATGCACTGTGTAAGTGTTGGCATTGTTGTCGAATTTACAACAAAAAAACTCCAAGGCTGCCGCTCGATCACTTAAGTAGGTAAGCACACATTGTCGACTTAATTATTTTCAGACGGCGAAACAGATTCTTTTAAATATAGCGACTTTTTTAAAAATACCTACCTATACTAAAAAACTATTTTTTAAATTGCCCACTGTTTTTTTTATTTGTAAGACTCATAAAATGAAAGTCGTATATATATCTCCGAAAATAATTTACATAATATAATAGAATTTTATATTAAAATTAACCAATTACAAAAATTGGGTATTTAATCTTCATATATTTTCAGACACTTGGAGTAGAAAAAAAATATTGTTTTGTTATGAACATTGGTTAACTTATTTTAAATAGGTAACTTATGCTTTTGCAATGGGTAAAAATAATAATTTCATTGGCATATTGTTCAGCTTCTATCTTACTAGTTATACATTATTTGTGTTGTACTATATTTTATCACTATAAGACGGTAAAGCAAAACGTCGTGAGGAAACCTTTACTTATAATTACAAATTATAAGTTTGAAATCGCCAATCCGTCCTGAGCAAACGTTGTGATTAACGCTCAAACCTTCTTCATGTGAGAAGAGTCCTTTGCTCAC
Source organism: Danaus eresimus (assembly GCA_018231745.1). Lineage (NCBI taxonomy): Eukaryota > Metazoa > Arthropoda > Insecta > Lepidoptera > Nymphalidae > Danaus > Danaus eresimus. The sequence goes on from DVQP01000173.1 coordinate 29,009, forward strand.
CAGTCGCCACTTATAGGCTGATGATGATGATGATAAAACAACGTCCCACTTTTGATTAATTGTTCTCAAAAATTAGCTCGTTTTTTGATATGAATAATCTGGTGTTGCGTGAAGAATTTCAATACAGATGGTTTATTTCAAAACAAATAAATTATTTACCCAACATTTGTGTTTGAGACATCATTCTGTTAACAAAATTGAAAACTTGAAATATAACCATAAATTCTAACATGATTTCATCGAAATATTAAATTAAACTGTATTATAATACAGCGTGGAATCCTCTTGGTGTCGCCGTTTGCTTTTTGGATAGATTGACCACCTAAGAAACCCAGCTTAAAGCCAAGACCTAAGTAAACGTTGGTGACTTTGATTGGAAATCGAATCTATAACAAACCACTTAAAAGTTAAAAGGAGGATTCGCAATCAACAAAAAATGCACTTCAACAAAATCGGGAAATGGTAGGAATCAAGCGACACATAAATAGCTGTTCAACTCTTAAAATAAGGAGAGAATAACGAGTTTTATATGAAAAAGGATTACATACAGAAAATTAAATATCACTCAAAACAGTTAAGAAAAGACATGGTTTGGTAGACAGATGCTATCACACATTGAGGGTCCCGACGATCTACGATCCTCAAACATTTCGAAATAGGCCTCATAGTAACAACACATCCGATAGTTTACGATACTAGCCTCTAAATAAAGGGTGTTACGATTGAATATCGTGATTATTCATAGAATTCTCCAGGTTTTGATTCT
>DVQP01000174.1:0-29771 GCA_018231745.1 Danaus eresimus
ATATATATATATATATATATATAATAAGGCGTACTGACTGATTTATATATGTAATATTATATGAAATGTAACTAAAATAACGATTTTAACGTATTTTTATAATCGGTATTGAGCATGATGTTGACCGGTAGTAGTTTATCAAATACATTCCCACTTCCGTATCGAAGGGCAAAAGAATTATGGTGACATCCATTTGAGAACATGAACGTTGGGGCGGAGAGGGTTAAGTGGCTATTTTTTCCCTATTGCTTGAAACAGATTTATAAATCGTCGGTATCTCGAGGGCATTGTAGATCTAAGATATAGTTTTGACGATATCTCGAATACTTTATTTTATTACGTCAGATAAAAACATATTCTGTATCCGATATATGGCGTTCTCTCGACTTATTTCAAATTTTTTCTATACATTACTCAATTAACTGAAAAACATATGTATCCGTATTGGACAAATTCCTCCAATGCATCATGTAATGCTTATTATGTTTTCAAGACGTTAAATCATCATAAATGATATAGCATTAAAAATAAATATCGTTCGTATTAACATATTAAGGACGGAAAACTGTAATTGACGTTGAGGCTGTGATATAAAAAATGCATTATTAAAACGCTAGAAAAAAAAAGGAAAACCGCATCCCTGGACATTTTCCTTCGATAAATAAAAGAGGAGAGGAAAAAAATAGACCGCTAACAGAGCAACTTCCGAACTCGGATATTTATGGATAGAAGGGGTGTTTTATTGCACACTGCTCCATTTTAACCCACTTGCCCCCGGCAATCCGCACTCTTGGAGCCGCGATCACACCGACCAACAGCTTATACATAATTTTTTTACACCATTCAATGACCACCAAATCAATTGGCTGTGTTTTCCAGCTTGTGTTACGCCAGCTCGTAATAAGACCTAAAATAAAAACATTTTGTTCCACGTTTTGCCTGTCTTTGCCTGCTTTGTTAATTTTTATATAAGACATTTTAAGTGATGATTATTTACTATCATTTTAATTCTACCCTAAAAATAATTATTTCATGACACTTATCGGAATGCATATTATTTTTATTGATAACGTCTCAGAGGTGACTAGTAAATTAACTATCGAATATTCAAATATGTGTCAGACGGTGTGAGCGTCGGAGCAGTCTATTCGACATTTTGGAAAAATAACTTTATTTTTATCTTTTTATTTTCTTACAACGGTCCTTAGACTGATAAAGCGATGCTGACTGATAACGTATTGTCCTCACAAGTTTATGTTTGACAGGTAATTTCTGTGTTATAGCATTTTGTCTAACGTGACATCTTGAGTACGGAATGTTATTTTGTAAAAAACTACAAAATATATTCATAGTTTTTTGTTCCATCGCGAGTATTTCATAGAAGTTACGAATTTCGTATGAGCATACTTAAATACGTTCTCACAAACAATTAAGAGCCAGTCATTCAACTGCCGCGTCTCATTTTATGCGAAACGCATTATACATATATATTACGTATAAATAAATATACTTTATAATATTTATCAAAGCTAATCCGAAGCATAGAGTCCCTTAAGACCGCACATTTATTTTCGACAAATAAAAATCGCTCCACATTCACCAATCAATCTAGCGGGCCATAACATTGTTACTCTGACCACGGCGGTCCCGAAGGCGAGATTTCCCATAAATTGAAGATAGTAAGTGATATCCCCTTTCCGTCTTTGTTCCCTTGTATTTTTTATGGTGCACTCGGACTTTTCAACCCTTGATACAAAATCTGTTCCAATGTTTATATTGCTTTATTAACTTCCTCAAATCGCTTAGCTTTTATTGTAATAGATCCATTACTAATAATTAATCAACTAGCAACAGACAACGTGATTGCTCTTTATAAAGTTTCAGTTCCCGAACATCCCGTCAGTTATTTTCCTTTTAAGACGATTTTCTTAGCTTCATTCAAATAGGACATTATTTTATCACTGTACAGAATGTAGAACAAATTTGCCCTCAGACTTCTATTGAATTTGAATAAAAAAAATTATCGAAACAGGTTTTTAATAGTAGTTATTATTACTGAATGCCAAGTCTCAGTAACATCGGATGAAATTTAAATTAATTAATTTTCATAGTAACTTTACTCCCATTCTGAAACATCTTAGAATATTAAACTCGTAGAAATCTTTCTCAGCTGATTTCGAGTATTAATAAAATATCTCAGTGTAAATTTCATGTTCATAGATTGGACAAATACAAAGTGTTTGTGAATATTAAAAAACCTTTAAGCGACTTGTATTACACAGCAAAAAATCTTTTCTTATTTAGTTTACTATATCACTAAAGTAATGTCTCGTTTAAATGCCGCTATCCGTTTCCAGTTGGGGAGGTTTATACAAATGATACGCGAACCGTTCCAATCAAATCATTTAAAGAATTAAACAGCAGATGGAATACAGTTAAAGCTTGTTGATTTAACAAAAAAGACAGGGAAACATAAACAATTGCAGTGACCTAGATGGTGGTAACCCAACACTCAGAACAAAAAGACAATACAAAGCACCTGAGGGTAACGGACCAAGACCTATTCTTGTATTCAATAGAAATGGTTTTAGCTTCTTATAGAGGATGTTCCTTTTCTTAGTTATTGATATATCGATGACCATTATGTGTAAACTCAAGAAAACCGATGTTTTATTAGTGTGAAATCATTATATGTGTTTTTTTTTTGTAATGCAAATATGAACACCCTGTATGTGATGGTCTATCACTGTCACGCGACACTCTTTGTTTCATTGTGACGTTGTCATTGTGGTCAAACTTCCTCATTTCAATGTTCGTTACAAGATAGAAGATTCAATCGTTATTCGCATTGCAATACAATAGTTTTGGTAATATTTTCATTAGTTGCTCTCCCAAAAGGAAGTCTCTTCTGTTAGTTTCCTTTAGTCTTAAAATGGTTATAATATGTAACATCGTGACGTGGACAAAACAAATTAAGTCTTGAGTAATACATTTTTACATATTAATTACTTAAGATTTGTGTCATATATATATAGTACCATCCCTAAAGATAAAAAAAACATCAAAGACAAACAGCTTTTGATTCAGCTATCAATAATTAATCAGCCATTTCGTCTTTAAATTAGCCGTCATTTGAGGGTTAAACAGAGTTGTGCAAAGAAAAAAGTCTCATTGGTACCCTGAGGGAAATTTTATGTAAAAAATGGGTATCGAATATGAAGTTCACAGATATATAAAGACTCCAAGTAAAGAATTTTTAACATAAAAGAATATTTTGTCAACTAACAATCAAGATAGTTTAAATATAAAATACCGTGGCCGTCCTATGCTTATGACATACGCATGTTCTTTGTATAGATAATATTTCATTATAATTGTCACTATTTTTCTTACAATCGTCCAAGTTTGATGAGAGCATTATATAAAAACCCACATAATATTGACTAACATTGATCGAATTGTTATAAGGAAAATAATTAATACGCTTTATTGGACCAAAATATGAAACCCGAAATTAGTTCCCTTCATAGATAAGCGGACTTAAATATAGAAAGAAAAATATTCAATAAAAAATGGCATACGCTTAAAAACTTTCCCCGCCTCGAGTGAATAAAAAAATAAATCAATCTGTTGATTAGTTCCTTTTTATTTTTCGGGGGCCTTAAACAGTGTTTAATCGCCCTCCGCGTGGGGTGGGGAAAGGGGGGGGGGGAATACTCCAAATTAATGACAGTTTTAAAAATGGGCCCCTAAGGAAAGATGCGTCGGTAATGCACCAGACTACCAAGACCTTTGAGTGCCGAAATATAGAAACGATATGAGCATTCTGTAATAGTGATGGCTTTAAAATGTATGATGACATTAAGTTATTAGTGAGTTTGTAATTTGAACATCAACTTTAATCAGTACAGTGATGTATTCTATGAATATTTTTTATTAAATTCAAGAAAATAATGCTTTATGACATGGAATTTATATTTGTTACAGCCTCGGGAAAGTGTTGTATCGTAATTCGAGAGTTCTTTTTGTGACAGTCGTGAAAAAAAAATTAGTCAAGTTCAAATCGAGATATTTTTGCGACGACCCCTGTCCCTAGGCGTATTTTCGACAATTTATTTATTCCAAGTTTTTTTTTTCCAACGCTAATTCCGAGATGGATTCCAGGGGTTGTCTTTTTCGGATGCTGCGATATGAAATATGGCTCATTATCTCGTATTTGTTTATCACCGAAATTCCCATAAGATGCTTTTTTTAATCAAAACATGTAATTTCAGTGAATGTTACACCGATTTTAGCTAATATCTCTCACATATTTCTAGCTGTTAATTTAAAGTATTCCGTTCTATCGCCCTAAGCACTTCATTCCCAAGTAATCAACAAATATGAGTCACTCCATTGACGTTATTTAGCGAAGTATGTATGCATATTACAAATAGTAACCTTGATATATAATTTTACAAAAATATTTATAACGAATAACTCAGACAGTATATATATGTATATATATAATTACATACTTCTAATAATACTTAAAATCAGAGTACCAATTGAGCAAAGTTTTAGCTTGGCCACATTATCGTTAATCCAAAAGCGAAGAGACTAAATCGACCATGAAGGAAGACATAAAAATTAAGAAAAAAAAACAATGGAATTAACATGGAAACATCTGGAATGAAAATCAGTTCAAATCCACTACCAAAAACCTTTGTCAGCTAACTCGACGCGAACTCGAAATTTAACCGAAATTGACATATCAAAACAAGTTACTGTTTATAAGTGATCAACTTTATATTCACCTTACCTATTTAATTATATATATTGGTTAGGTTAGGTTGAAGCGCTTTCAAGATGATGATAAAAATGTTTTACAAACTTTCATCAACGCGAATTAGCCGTGATATAAATATTAAATACATAGTAGAGGCCACCTTAAGAGCGGACCGCATTGATTCCTCGTCTCCCACAAGAGATCCGACAAAAAGCAATAAACATTAAAAATAAAATGGCGCAGTCCCCTTGCACCCCCTATAAGGATTTAGATTCGTCAATAATTCGCAGATCCAAGACGCCTTCTCCTCAATAATTACTATATATTTTTACTTCCTGTTATTATAAGAGAGAAGATGATAAATACAAACGAGAAAAATTATAATTTTATATATAACACGCCAGTGGCTCCCATGCCAATATTTTCCAATATCCAGTAATCGACGCCTGTCATTACTGTCTGTGGGTAACATAAATTAATACGTTCCTAGGGAAGTAATATCCCATTGATGCTGGGGGGATCTTACGTTCGTGATTCCAGGAAGTGGTCAGATCTGGACTCTTTGTAAAAATAAAACAGAATTAAATGTGGATTATAACAACGTGTGTGTTAATAATATCATTTAGTACATAGTATTGATGTAAAACAGGAGAATCTTGAACTGCATGATCAACGTATTTATATTAAAACATTGTACGTCGACCTTCCGTATCGCCCTGGACAGTCCGCGTCCCCACAAAAGTCCCTAACAATAATACCATCAAAAAAACCTTCATCTTCAAAAGACATTAATTCTCATACACATCATTAGCGAGCCCACGGTATTGGCCATATTATCTTATTAGAAATAATGGTACACCCGACAGGCGATAATGACACCAAACGACAGTATTCGCAAGGGTATAGAACCGATATTCCTTTGTTGGGTAAACAGAGTTTATGTTACATATTATTGGGACGTCTGATGATGTACAGAACTGGATGTGACGTCATATTTTGAGATAATAGCGTATAAAATGACAGGACGATATACGTACAATTAAAAGTGACCATTCGGCACACGTGTGTTAATTTCGGGAGCATTTTGATTTTGGTAGGAAAGGAGAGATGTAAAATTTTAATGCAAAGTTGAAAATACTGCTTAAATTAGCACACTATCATATAACAACTCACTTCGAAGTAGCTCACTTATCTTAATTCTTGTTCACTATAGACGTGGGCATGGCGCATTTAGGTAATTTAATTCCCCGCTGCGATACGATTTCTTACTGTTGCTGTTATCTCCTTGCGCCACTCTGCGGAGCCGATCGATGCGTTTATGAGGACATGTGTTGCCGTATTTGTTATTAATGAAAAAAATAATTGGCACCACACGCGCCACAATCGCCACATACCACATATATCCACACAACAATCATAGATAATACCCTGGTTTTGTACATATGATTTTTTTCTTAACTATTCCTCTGTTGTCAAATTACAGTCCGAATGTCGTGGATTATGATTACATACTCATTAGAGTATGGCATGTTTGAATCAGTGGAGCGTTAAAACATTAGGATAACATTTAAATGATTATAGTTTAGACGTAAAAAGAAAGTTTCGAATGGAGCTGGTTTCAAAGCAAAACTTTTTCGAATATTCCTCGTATAATATTTTTTCCATTCATTATATTCGTTAATAGAAAATCCGGCATTCAATTAACGTTCTCAAAGAGCATGTTTTTAAGTAAATCTCGGATAACAGGTTAGAGATCTGTTAATGTGCAAGCCCAGCTTACTATTTGGTTATATGTAAGGGTGACTCCACAAGATTATATTGGTGTTAACATTAAGCTTCTGCCTTATTTATGAATCGTAACATATTTCAGGGATTTTTACAATTTATTTTATCAAAAACTATCCAGCCGTCATCATTAAAACTTCAACATATGAAAGTTTAAGCATTTTATAATAAAACATATAAGTTTTTTATAATTATATATGTATGTGTGTCTGACCGACAAATACACAAAAACAATAAAACGTAACTTTTATATGATAACCATATATATTAATTAAATAAAAAATAAATAAATTAACTGTTATTATCTCCTTTGTTAATTAGATAAAAATAAAAATAAAAATATTATAAATTTCAATTACACGTATTTCCTGAAAAACGTCTCATATGAATGAATCTTTATTTTCATTCAGAAATGTTATATGTACTACATTTTTAAAGAGAGCTTACGGAGTTCGGATTACATAGAAGCGTATGTACAACTACACTCAGCGTATACAGCTCACTATGTACTGTTACACTTGTCCATAATGCTGTGATAAATTCTATAAGGAATTACTTGCCGCTATACATATAACGACGATTTTTTTTTTCCTTATCGCTGAGAGAATAATGACTTATAATGCAATCTATGCCCGTACCTCTAAATGGGATTCGATGGACTAAGGGCAAGTAAACGCTTTGATGTTCCAGACTCCCTTAGAACGAATAAAGATTTGGATGCATTTAGTAAATGTAGCAGTGTACTGACTGATTATACTTACACATTATAATCGTAATACTTATGGCAATCTCAACATCTTCATGCAAAATATTTTAACGAAGTACAGTATTTTGTAATATAACACATGTATCTGTGAATATGGGAAGAATTGTGAGAAACTTTTAAGGAGAAGAATATAAAAAAAAATATCTACGATTAATATAGATAAGTGTTACGTAAAAAATTTACAAATACTCAGTATGTCACCACCCTTATAAGCCTCAGTGAGTCCATTGACAGTCGTATGTGGTTTCATTAAGAAGATATGCCATGAATATGTAAGAGTGATACAAATAATCCTTACTAACATTAATGAGGAAGTATATACCCATGTCTATTACATCAACTACTGAACCGATTATCATTTACTTGATACTTACCAAGAAAATGAAGAATCCTAAATATATAAGCTATAAAACTCTAGAAAAATCATTTCTTCTCTTTGCTTATGACTTAAAATCGGAAGGTCTCCAAATCGCTGTCGTCATTTTCAGTGGTATTTAAAAAATCTAGCTGTCCAACTCATTTACTGAATCTGACTGTGACGTAGCTGTCAATGTTTGTAGACGTGTAGTAACAATGCAAACATTTTAAATATAAGTTGAAAATTAATTTGAAATAATTGATTCATATTCTTAAAGTTAAAATTACTTTTAAAATTCTTTATTAAAATGTCAATCACAATAAAAGGTCGTGTCGAAAGTAAATATAGTCTTGCGATGCGATTCCCACAGTTATCGTTTTAAAATTATCGGTTATGAAATTTTTAAACGTCACATTGTACTACCATAATTCATCAGCTGAAGCATTTTTAAGCATTTTGACATTTGACAAAACATAATTTTCCAGTATTATGAAATCATTTCTAATCATAAATAATCTTTTGTATTATTATTATTATTATTATTATATGAAATTGTTCGACGCATCATTTATACGGAGCAACTACTTAGATGTAATATGTCTCGGATAATTCGTTATAAATTTAATTAAACAGACTTCGATCACGTTTGACATTGAAATGTAATTTATCACAAGAATGCCGGGTATGCGATCGGAGCTTGTCCGATGCAAATATCGTCGAACAATGATGCAAGACGTTAACAACGGTTCGGATTCTCATCTAACAAGGAATTATTCTAACTCAAAAGGAATTACACTCACCCCACAGATACAATCCTGTCTGACTTGCTTTTCTTTGTTTTCGTATGACCTTTATTAAATTTAGTTACGTTTCGTTGTTTATTAAGTATACTATGATTTTGAAAACAATTAATGTCACAGTTTTAGAACAAACGATTTTTTGGTTGCGTTATACATGTCGCTATTTAAGGGTCATTCAAAATGTGGCTAATCTAAAATGAGGAGTCGAAAGCATAACTCGTTATAGCCGTCTTTAGTCCTTTCAACTCAAAGGTCGACAAATTTATTTTTTTCATACTAAACTTCGATAAATACAGAACTAACGTACGATTTGCGTTTACAAGTCGGTACCTAAAGTTCGCAAAGTTATTTTAAACTTGGCTTTGACGCCATTGAAAGGCCGAGTAATTGCCTTGGCGCTGCGTTCTCAAAGAAATCTCAGTCTAAATAAACGTCACATATACATAAGGAATCATTTCCGTAAGCCTCTAAGAAAGAGAAAGTTTGTGTAAGCTTCCAGTCCCATAATAATCGATTGATATGTTAAGTTACAGAAAAAAAACTCCTACATCACATGGTCCTAACATAACTAACAAGATTTAACATAAATAATTATCATCCAATACCCTTCCAAAATCGTTACTACAACTTGGATTACTTTAGCAGCTAAGCAAACTTGGAGGCTGTCTTGTATGAACGATAATTTTAATAAAAATGTAACTTACTATCTCAACCGAATAATTTTGTGACAATTTTTTATCATTACAACAAACCAAGACAGACTTTAATCGGAATTTTTGTATCCAGTAGTCAGGCTTTGCTTAGAGCGGGTTGTATATGTTAATATTATAACAGGATTCGGTCTTAAAAATGTAATTTATCATCAGAAAGGAATGAAAATTATTATTTATATTAATATAGTATTATAAAATAAATAATAAGTTCATGCTTGGATAAAGTATTTTCGATAGATACGATAGGTATGTACCGACTTGAAATAGATGTAGCGCATTAAGGAGTTAGCCGGGGGCAGTGCTTCTTTTAAATGAAGAGGAAAATTTTAATTTCCTATCGCGTTGCACTAGTGATGGGACATGCTCTCCTCGATATTCTAACCGTGAATTTAGTGTTCATCGACGCGTTTATTTCTAATAAACACTTAATATGATCTGATTCTTTCATCTTTGTGGATATTGCTTACGACATGTCGAACTGACCCAGGCTCCGGAATCAATTCGTCATCAATATAAAATAATTGAATGACAACAATATGGGACAAGTTTACTGACCAATCATACAATGATGTCATATTGGTCGTAGTCGATTTTAGATTACCGTTCCCACGGTACCAATAATATTACAGTTATCAATTACAATTGTAAAATTTATTATAAATTTTATATCATTATATTTAATTTTTATTTTATTGTCGATCGGTTTTACAGAAAGCCATACTAATATACTGATAAGTAAACATATTAAACAAATTTCTTGATAGTTATCAGTTTTCCACAGCTGAGAGTTTATAGTAACCGATTAACATATCACATTATTGAGGTGTTATAATGATATTATAAAAAGGTTTTTCTGGTTACCTTGGCTATGCATATGCATATAAGAGCTGAAGATTCTGTGCTGTTGCATATTGTATAGTAATTATTTATGTCTATAAAAAACTGTACTGGAAATATATACATTAAAGTCACACACAACAATGGACACACGCTTTATAGATGAATTGATTGTACCGTATCAATTTGTGCATTTCAATTATTCCGCACACATTATTTGAAGTCGTGTCATCTCGACATTGCTTCGCAATTGACATCCGTCTAAAAATAGGTATTACGATCTATATTTGAATGTATGAATTGATTTAATTTATTTACACGTAGTTTTATGCTCATCAACATTTTCGCGTGCACCCGTATAATTCACATCTGTTAAATTAAGATTGGATACAGTTTATAAGACGTAAGTCGCAAGAAATTTAAGTTAGACCGAATCGTCAAAAAGGTTTTCGATTTAGCACATCGTATCGTAACACATATGAACATATGTATAATAATATCGATATAGAGTATAGTAATATTTAATAATATCGATATAAAGTCGACCGCAGCCCTAGCACTAACCTCCGTCGTTAAAAATATTGCTGTTTGAACGTAAAGTTCGCTTAGCGTTTTAATAAATTTGGAAAATTAAAGATTCATATCTGATGCCTTCACTAGTTAATACACCCTGTCTCTCTCAGATAATGTTAATGTACGAGGGTGATTTAATATGTATTCAGATATCTTTGTGAAAAAAACTAAATAATTTCCACTGTCCCGATTTTGAAGTAAGGGAACTCAAAACTGTTTAAAGTTCATCAAAACACTTCAGACTTAAATTTTCTAGATGCTAGAAATTTTGTTAGTTAAAATTATTTTTTGCTTGGTTTTGGAAACACAGAATGTACTCAGTTTTATGGTAGACTGAATGTACGAAGTTCTGATAAGAATATTATATAAATATACATAAATAATTTGTCAGCAATTTTTCTGTGATTATGAAAATGTGTGTTATCATAAAATTCCGTATATTAGCTCGTGAAAGTTCCTATGAGAATCCTCAGTGACATCAGCTCCGAACACTTCATAGATCACTGTTATAATGAAACAAAAATAAAAATGTAGAAAACAAAGTAATTCATAACTCGACCCAAAAAAAAGCCGGGATCGAAGTGCCATTGAGATGATCACTTCACTGGTTATTTACTTTTAATTATTAAAAACTCGCCCCAACAGCTAATTATTTCAGCGCTTATCTTCCGACTGATTTATTTCCCCGCGATTTTTTTTTCTGTTACAGCTGTAATTACGTTATTCGATTTATTCATTCATCATCTTAATTAAAAGCTAAAATTTTATCTTGTTTTTACTGATAGGAGTTCCCGAGGTACCGCGAAGACTGATTCAATATAAATTTTACATGAATTATCCACTATTACAGTTAAGGCGCCAGTGGATGTTATTTGCTAAAATAAAAGCATTTTTTCCCCTTAAACCTGAGCACGGATCCTTTGATATTTCTTGGAAGTAGGTTAAGACTACTTTCTGTAGATTTAACGTTCACTTCCATAACTTCGCTACTTTTACTCTTTTCCCTTTGATATCTTTATAAATTAAGACGTTCTTTACAAGCACAAAGCTACAACAGACTCATTATGAACTAAACTCTGTTCGTCATCCTCTGCGTAAATAATTACGTGCAGCAATATATTTATGATTACCGTGAATAGGATATAATAATATCAGTATATGTATGGGGGTTGTCGGCAGGCGTTAATTTAAAACGACAAAACAAATAACCTTTGCTTCAGTTGCAGTCAAAATTCACACTATTCCGATGTGAGAATTAATTAAATAGTGACGTGGATGTACAGAGACTGGACGGGGCTGAACGACGAGTCTCCTGTTTGATGATAAGGAATTACGAAAAAAACGATAATCATATAAAACGTCTTCGAATCATATAGCTTCAATAAAAAAAATCTCAGTACATCCGATTAATACACTCATAAAATGAATTGCATACAAGTTTTAAACATTGCTTGTTTTACATTCAAAATGACGATAAAGGTTGATTCCTAAACACGGCATTCCTACGCAGGCACAATTGATAACTTTAAGAACCAAATATATATCTATTCGGCTCTACAAAGCTAAGCAATAGTTTCAGTAGAGGTATTTATATCATGAATATATTTTTAATGCCGTTTGATAAAACCGTAGCAGCCACATCCAGAGCTTGGGCCCCACGGTAGACAGCGCGGGCCATAAATTGAGCCGCCCTGTCAATTGCAGCCGGGCCGATAGTTGCGGTGGAAATTCAACTGCTGCATACATTTTATTATTCGATTTTGTGATATTGTTTTACGTTAATTGTTATTTTGTTAATGTTTTACGCACAGCCTGTTTTATATGCGGTTTTTATGACAAATATGTATTTATAAGTGCCGGCTCTTAGATAACATCCGTCTATTTTGATTACGACGTCATAGCCTCGGTGGCGCAGTAGGCAGCGCGTAAGTCTCATAATCTTAAGGTCGTGAGTTCGATCCTCACCCGGGGCATATATTTTTGAAATTTGAAATACATTAAAATATCGCATTGATTCGATATCATTTGCTTATTATATTACGATGTTTTTGTCATTCCTCCTGGGGCAAAGATAGATCGTTATAAATTTTAAGTGGTTTACAAATCGATACAATTGATAAGCAAATAGGTTAAATTGGTTAAAACGTAATTTATCGACATCATTGAGTCTATGACATTATACAATTAAAAGCAAATTCTCTTATTAAATATGACACTAATATTTCGTGAACTTGCATGAAAACAACGGCGTATACTAATATAATATATGTACGAGATCGAACTCTGGTCTCATTTGCTGAGACTAAAGCGTAAGACGCTATGTACGGAATACGTATAGGAATCTTAGTGCTGTCGATGTGATTAGTGACATTTTTTTCCCACGTCAAAGCTGTGGCGGTGTGGAGTCAGCTGATTGACTAGTAATTAGTACCTTTGCCATACAACGATACAATGCGGGCGTCATTCGTAATTTCTTTGACTTTTTGTCAGAATCAAATGTTTATATTGAAAGCTACTAATAAAATGACAGAAAGTGATACAATATAGCAATCAGTAGTTAGTTAAATGAGATTTTTTATATTGGTAACACCTTTCTCTGTAAACCAAGAGGCTTTGAATGATTTCTGGTATAAATTTATGATCTTAATCATTGTAATATAAATAAGGTAACACTAATTATTTTCGTTTATTTGTCCTTATTTAATGTGTCAGACATAATTCGTAAAAAACATAGGCGAAATCTCACATTAAATCCTGGTGTGATTAATACCGGTTTATTGATGATCGAAAAACAACGTGAAGGGTGTTATTTCTAAAATAACATAAAGACAACTTCTTTGAATATTTACGTATGGACAAAAAATTATGAATTTTAATTAACAAAAATTCTTCTAAGTCGAATCCTGTTCATTCATTCGTGGATCACGTGAGATCAATTTATTCGAATCAATCTATTAACAGACAAATCAATAGATGACTCATTCGGACTAAGAATTAATGTCAAGTGTTAGATATCAAAACTATGTATACTAATAAATAAAAACGAGATTTCTGTTTGTTATTTCATAATTGACAGATTTTCACTAAACGCTTATATAATATATGACAACGATAAAAAAAACGCCTTTATTACAATTTTTCTGTATGTTTGTCTATTCTTATCTCAGAAACGGCTAGAGTAAATTTGACGTAAGGTTCAGAGGCATGTCCTCGAGTGTATTTTGTTCGACAAGCTGTTACAATTAAAGGCAAAATATCTGAATTATTTTTAAGTTATAAACATTTTCCTGATTTCTATTGTCTCCAAGATAGAACCTGCCTGATTGAGTTTGTTTCCGGGAAATGGAATAAATACTCGCAGTGACGATAGAGCCTGTCTGAAAGGTGTATAGTATGCTAAAGATATTTTATAATAAAATTCAAGGTTATATTAGACATTAATATATATACACACACACACATGTCGTGGTAACGTTTTGCTACGTGATTGATGATTGAAGAATGACTATCATACAATAATATTTAAAAAAATCACTTTATCCATAAACAAAACAATCAAATCTTTAAGAAACGAACCCTGGGCTCCAGGCCATCATGAGAGTGACAACAAACGTTCAAACCTAGATTCCCATTTTAGGATGGTAACTCTTGTTCAGAACATGTGACACTATGAAAGACAAAATAATAAAACTGACTTAATCTATGAAAAAACAACTATTCGTATGCGAAATGTAATGATAATAGTGATTCGCTGGATTGGTGTGAGAAAACATATGAAATGATTATATTGGTCCAATTTAAACTGGTGCTGGACATTAATTGTTATTGAAGTGATATATAAGCGATATATTATCTTTAGAACGAGAATATATTAACTATTCATATAATTTTTATCAATTTAATAGTTAAAAAAAATATTACAATTCGAAAACTAATACGATTGTTGTAATTTAGAGTGTATGTTGCTAATATGTTTGTGTGCTATGTAAAATTTTCAGTCAAAATTATGAATGCTTCTCAATTATTCGGTCATTATTATTATATAACTTTACTGCCATCTTTGAAGAAACTAATTCAAAGAATTCAAGGAAAAGAAGAAATAGAAGCATATCCAAACCTTAATTTACTTCACGAATTACGCTAAAACCATTTTTCATACGCGATCGATATGTCTATAATTGTTAGAAATGATGTATATTGTTAATGAAACCTGCTTTCCGTATAAAATAAATATAAAACTAACGTCAGATAAAACTTATTTTCAACAAAACTTTAATTTGACGAAGATCTTGATGTAACTAATGTAATGATAATTTTACACGACCTAACAAACGTAATAAGTGAAATAACATTAATAAAATAATTTAAATCATGTTTACCATATAAAAATTAACACTGATTTAGTATATAAGAATATATGTTTTATGTATAGACTAAATTTTATACATAAAGTAAATTGTTTCTAAGTAAATCACTGAGATTCCACTTGGTTGTTTATTTATTGTTGTGTACAATAAATTTTTAGATCTCTTCAACATAAGCTATTCATGGATCGGTCATTTCTATATTTAGTAAGTGACACAATACATATCATGCTCTAATAATAGAAAATGCATCAGTTATCATGTGTACAATGTGTGATATTGACAGTTCGGCCTCTTCCCGCTTCGTCATGACAACTGAAAATAACCAAATACAACATATTTAACAGTAATAAGTAAAACTATTAGCGTACCTAATACATATTATATAAAAAACAATCGATTAATAGAAGTAAGCTTTGAGCCATACGATGTTATAACTATATACCCCCCTGCCTCCAGCTGTAATGCGACACGCGACAGATGGACGGAATAATGTTGTAGATGTAATACAAGATTCATTATATTGTGTACGTTAAAAGTTTGTGTTTTATGATTGTAAATGTAGAGCCTAAATAGATGTCTGTAAGCAAATAGTTTGTCACTAAAATATTGACAAAATGCGACAAAAAAATATAAATATAACCCGTCAGATGAAAACAAACTATAATAACAATTATCGAATTAAATATATATATATATATAACTCTACATTCATGTATCTGTACACAGAACTGAAATATTTTATCTCCTTTAACAAAATCAATTAATACAAGTTCTTATGAGATTCTTGTACCGCTTCTGTACTTTTATTTTGAAATTAATCAAACACATGTTCCGACTTCGTGGAAACAATCTCTGAAATGTTCTCGCATACAGCCAATTATTTTCTTTATATACGTATATATATATATATATATCTGAAATAGATTGTGTTACTTTTATAACATAGCTTTTATATATATTGTGATTCAATGCCGATCCTGTAGCCCTCCGTAAACGTGCTGATCAGAATTGACCCGTCGTACCAATCATGACGATAAAATTAAAGCGTTCTGCCCACTATTACCTACGTCTAATGGCTCGGTTATTTATTAATCAAGCAACCCACATGCAATATTAAATAATAATACTGAATGAAAGACAATTAATGAATTGCTGTGATTAAATCTACATAAATGTTTTTCACTTGTTCATATACTGGTATCAGTTCAACACATGCCCCGTCATAGATTATACGTCGCCGTTTGGTAAACCCATAAAAATGCTCAAAGTATTATATATCTAAAAACTTCACCCCCCAAAACAAAGTTAGTAATTAAAAGTCTTCAACGCACATAAATCTATAGCTGAAAGATATTTTAAATTAAAACGTTCATATCTCAGTCTGATAATTCCGACACAATGGCCGCGAATATCGAGAGGAGATAATAAATAAAAAGTTTGAATAAATGGGAAGAATTTCAACTATAATTAATAGGTGCTAGGATAATTTTTAACGAATTTTTTATTAGATTGTGTAGACGGACTCGTTGAGACTTGTTGTAATTAATAAATACACGACAGTAATATATGTATAATTTTGTATACAAATATTATTTATTTAGTAACTTAAAACATTACTTTATTGGTTGACCCGCCATCTCTGATTTTACGTCAAATAGTCTGTGGTTGTAATAAAGGAATATCGATTGACTCAAGTAAGTATCAATAAAATATAATAGATGGCGCTGATGAATTCTTAAAAATATTATTACAAAATTTAGAACAAAAACTTTTAAACTTCCTCTATTAAAAATTGTGTCCCAGGTCCTTTGAATTTTAAAGATCATGTTTACTTCCCAACAAAAGTTATAAAACTGAAGTGCCATCTTTTCTATATAATCAGAACTAAAATCGATTCTTTGTCAAGTTTCCTGAGTTTTGCAATAGATGTCATTGTAATCGAATAAATGTTTACCTTTTGTACCTCCATATTTATGAGGGGTTTTATATTTTCACGTTTGTGTATGTCTCTGGCTCTGCTATGGCATCGTAGCTCGCAAAGGGATTGAAAATTTTCGATGCCTTTTATGTCAATTGTAGGGTTCTTAACGCTTCATATCATAACTTCCAAAATGATATAAATTATAACCCATATTTGACTATGATAACTCCATTGGATGCTATCGCGTACCAGTATAATCTTTAAGTAGCAGTTAAAGTATACTAAATGCAGTAAAAATTTGTTCTAAGCAGAGCGTGCTATTTTTTAAACATTTATTCATTGGTGTCAGGAACGCCTAAGTGAAATTTATAGCAACCTCGCCACGTTAGTATCGTAAAATTTCACTAGTGAATATTTTTTAACTCAAAAACCGTACAATGTGACTGTACAAACTAGTGGTGGGGGTAAATTTAAAAAGATAAATGAATTTAATTGACGAGTATATATTTAATGTTACAATAAAAAAAAAAACAAAAAAAAAAAACAAATATCTTATAAAATTTCATTTCACTTTTATTGTCATGATAACACACAATATAACACACGGATTGAGATTTAATTATATACATATTTATATTTAATTAGTTACAATAACAGTCATCACACGACACAAGGGGACGGGAGTAACAAAACAGTAACTAAATTACCAACTAAAACGGTACTACTTAATAAAACACGTTAATAGTAACTTACATTTTTCCTTAAATTAACGTTATACTTAGGCTGTATACACACTATGACATAAAATACATCGATAATATAAATGTTATTGAGGATTCGTTTAAATTTTCATGCATCATACTTTATTGAGTTAAATACGTCATAACTAGAAAAGTTTGTACAAAACCGAGGCTTCTAATGCTTAAGGTAACTGATAAGAAATGCAACTATTACAACCTAACACATCAAAGTATCTTCGGGGGACATAGCGTGGGGTTTTGGAAGTCTGTTTAATGTGTAACTGTCCTGGCTGTTTTGTCTGCTGCAAACGCTGGTGGTCTATTGGCGAACGGGGGGGTGATTTTGGTGGGTGAGGGGGGAGGCGTCGGCGGCATCAGGTTGGTAGCTGGCTGATAAACTCTCGCCGACATGGACATTCCATCTGGAATTAATGAAGAAAGATGCCGTCATATAAAAATTTCGTTTTGTTTCGCCAGAAATCAATTCGCCAGTAACATATACATAGACTTTGAACTTATAATAAAATTATTAAAATTTTAGACAAATGCGAAACGCGAGCGGCAAGAATTTTGATATTTCGTATGTCTTTCCGTTTGTCCGTATGAGTATTTGGAAGTGGATCAGAACTTAAGCAAACCTTTAATGTATGACAATACGAGAAAATAAGAAACAATAATCTCCATAAAGAAAACGGGTATTTACTAGAGCTTATCATCCCACAATATATGGAGTCCACTATTACACTATATACTATTAATGAAATAGTACATATATATATATACTATTTCATTCGTAGTTATCCTCACATATTATTAACGTAGGTTGTCCAATAAGAAACGGGAAAGGCTTCGTATGTCGTGTGACGAAGCTAACTCGTGCTAAGAGAACTAAAATATTGTTTACATGAAGACTGGTCTTTTAACTATTCTATCTGATTAAGTCACCGAAGTTATTTAAAATTATTTCGTTGTGAGTTATATCAGTCCAGCTGTACCGACTAATTGAACCGCATAAACGGACAGACACACAAAATATGTTATGTTATATAAAAAATAAAGTATAACAAAAAAAAAAAAAAACATTCATCTTTATAAATCGATGAAGCCTTAATGAATGCCATCGTAAATTTTTAACTAGGACAATTATCATTCGTCATCAGATCACTGAAGGGTTGTCAACTGAAAGGTTATATTTTAACGTTATAACTGTCGGTATGAAAGTTTCAAACTAATTGACACTCATTGAAAAATATTCTTGGATTTCTTTATATTAATTAAGTTAAATATTTTACACTAACTATTTGAGTAGGAACGGCAGTATGAATGTTTGGAACCGTGTTCCTTTGTCGGCGGCATGGCGATCTGAAACAATGTTATACATACGTTAAAAAAATATACACCGATTTATTATTAAAAAGCAAAGGAAAAAATTAGTCCGATGTTAAAGAGTTTGGAAGTTGAATACCAAAGATATAAATTTTCTCCAACGTGTTTAATTAAAGATTAACCCGAGTAACTTTAATTCATCAGAACATCTAAGTTCACGTCTAAAGTCCTATGAGCTCAGGATATATGATGAGAGGATATTTTAAGGAAAAATTTCATCGGCGAAGTAATTAACTTCCGTTATAGTTTTACTGCGTAAATATCGTATATATCTACAATCAAATATATTGTCGTTGCTCTATTATTAATAATATTTCTTCTTGATGCACGTACAAAATGTACGGGAAATGTGCTCTAAAGAATTAGAACTCTATTTCGGGCGTGTGATTTATTTATCTAGTTCTGTAATGTGAGAATCTTATCGGTGGTTGGATACAACAGAGGACCTATATCTTACTATACCACGCACTTAATACGAAATCATCTTTCAAGATGTTATGGCTTCATTAACGGGCGTTATCGATGGTGCCTTCCCGCGGGACGCCATAAATAATACAGCGTTTATCGCCGGTTCGGGAATCAGTTATATTTCAACATACCTCATCACAGAGTACACCCCACACGCGATCAGTCCTACATACACCTGAACCGGCTCAAGTAATGCTCTAAGACGTGAAGGAAATCTACTACACATCTTCAATAGATTTATATATTATATACTCTTTAACGTTACTTTTAAGGATAGAAGCTTATTACACGTAATATACGAATATATATGATATTATATATTAAAATACTCTATGTACACCATGCTTTATGTATTCCTGATGGAAGATTATGGTGTGAGTGAGGCATAATTTTTTTTGGCCACTGATTGCAACTTAACTTTGGACAATTGCCTTACAATATGTGTATGTCATTTTACTTTTTTTCGCAAACAGATCGCAATTATATCTATATTTCTTGTTAAGTGTAAATTAATAAATCGCAAGCACAATTCATGGCTGTATTCCGCCCAGCATCACTCGCAGCGCATTATGGCACACAGGGAAACCTAATCGAACGTTAAATATAAATTTGCTGAACATCTTTTTGTACCAAAACATCAAAGGTTCGAACATTTTAAAAGCACACAGAATAACGCACGAGAATTATTAATAGCATTCAATATCACAAGTTAACCAATTTCTCCTTTGAGCTCCTAATACTTTGACGATAATACTATATTGATGAAAAATCTACCAAAATGAAAAATATCATGGCGCGTATTTGGTGCGCCGAATTCCGGTGCTTATATCACTTGGATATAAAGACTATAATGTCATAAACAATTTTCTAATAAAGTAACGTTCGATGCCTTCACAAAATGTTATCATATTTTGGCTTCGAACGATCTGAATAAGTGATCGGGATTCGTTCGAATAGCAACCGTAATGTGTTCGAATAAGGTTTAATTTCGCTTCCGGAAAGTTTAATTATAAGTCTTTTTATAGAAACTCCTTTGAAGGGATTTATTCCGTTGAAGAAAAAGATGTGGGGGTCTGTAAATTGATCATGTTTGACGTCTTTTGATAACATGAGTTACGCGTACTCCTAATAAAGTGCAATTTCTAGTAATTTAAGAGAAATATTACATTAATCATTTGTTTTACATTTCCTTTTAGTTTAAGGATATATTTTTTTTATGCAAGCAATGATTATTTTGATAGAAATAAAATGGCGAATATTATTATTTGTAATGGCAACAATGCACGGGTCAGTGACATGTGCAATCATACGAATTGAAGCTGTTATTGGTACAATTGAAAGCGGTCTCTGATTTGTCCACTCTCATTACGATAATTTAAAGAAAGCCATACTTAAAGTACTGTGCTGTCCTTACTCCAGGTTTCACGTTGTCACACTAAATACGCGGCGTTAACAGTTTGCCATTCATAAATCTTTAGCTATTAAACGAGGAATGAAGAATGAAAAATGAATCTTAGCGCACTGAAGTGACATTCAACAAAGTGAATTTTTCTTAATCTTCTATAAAAGTATAATTTATTTATATTATCAAGTAATCGGCACACAATTACTATTTGTGAAAACGAACAAACCGTTTGTAATTAGTTAACAAACAAGTGCTTATCGTATCCTCTGAAATCCGTGAACTTTTCGATGTTTTTGAATCTTAATACCAATAATTTTTTAACTGGAATTACTTTAGAATGACGTTAGTGCAAATAATTATTATTATTATGTTATTTATATGATGTGTGTGTTATTTTATCAAGTGCGGTGCCAACTGTATCGGGGCTGTGCTTTCACGCCGAGCATAGTTGAAAGTTTGCCTGCCTCCAAACTACTCCGCATAGTCGCAGAGTGGACATGACTCGTTATATAAAAGAATTAGAATTAGAAGAAGAAGAACAATAAGATTTAATCATTTCTTTCACAGAACAACTATCCTGACCTAACGGTTTGATTCTCTTCAATCAGCATCATGTCAGTCCAGTGTTTCAGGGAACGTTATCACGGATAGTTAGCGGTGTTGCTTTTATTGTGTCAGCTGAATCTAATCTCAAGGAGTCCAAGCAAATTAATTGATCACTAAACATACATATATGTGTGTGCGTGTGTGTGTGTGTGTGTGTGTGTGTGTGTTAAGTGGGTAGCGATAAAATCACTATAAAGATAGGCACACATGCGAATTTGTACAATTAATATCACTTTATCACGTATATAACACTAGCATTCGCCCGTGACTTTATCTGAATTAAATATTTAAAGCATCAATTCATCAAGAATATACCTAGTGACAAACAATCAGTGTGAAGCAACACACGGAATAGGAAGCTGAAATCAAAAATCTGAGAAATATCGTATTGAAATTGATAATACAGGCTTGGCAATGCTAAAGTACCTCCTAAATAAATGCTCTGACTAAGATAATATTTTATATAAAGCCATTACTTCCCTCAGTTGGTGAGTACAAACTAACATATTCCGAAATTACGTATTCCTATAGTGAGACAAATGTGACGTAAAGTGAATTTCGTGTCTTCCCTAAACCTAAACCTCTTCATAGCGACAATTAACACGATTACATTTCAATAATAATCAAGTAAACGAAAGTAGGCTTCATCAATCAGTTAGAAGAATTAATAGAATATTCCCGTTCGGTCATGTCCACATTAAGACAGACGCAGCCGGATGCAAGTTGCATATCTATCTATTATGTATCTACTTTTCATCGGAGACAAACATTTTGTTTATCACAGAGGACGTACGCGATGCCGACGCTGTATTATGTATTGTTAAGCAACTGACATTTACATACAACATACGTACGAAACGTTACAATCATTCGAAGTATTTATATATATAAGAAAATTGCGTTAGTCACACTGTTCATAATTGAAAATACGAATAAGATACGATTGAAAATTGGCGGGGGGATAGCCTGGAACCAGGAAACGGACATGGGTTATTTAATTCCGTTCGTTCTATACATAAAAAAATCCAATATATGGTTATTTTTGGTCTCTAGGGCGGAATTTAATTCGCCCGAATCTGAGCATATATTAGTAATGCCGAAATTAACGCAGACGAAGTCGCGGGCAAAAACTAGTTGTCTACATTATATATCTTTCTTTGTTATCTAATTAAATATATCTACTACTGATTTTCTATAGTTTATTCGTCGAATTCCGTTCATAGATAAGTAATTAATAGATATGAATGTCGCCAAGCGATCTATATGTTTTTATTGGTTTAAAGTATTTGAATAATATAATAATTAAATTGTATGAGATTATTTTTTCGATGCTATTTCTTATAAAATCGATATAGTTAAAATGCTCGCTTTATTTGCTTTTTATATTTAATCCGCCAATTTCTCGCACGTCCCCCTTCATTAGACAGAAAAAGTACCAATACAAGATGGCCGCCCCTTGGAAAGACAATCACTAATTACAACGACGTAAGCTATACAAATCGCGAAAAATGTTTACTAATTTGCAAAAAAAAGCGCTAAGACAGAAAAATACGGAGGATTCCGTATTCATTTAACGTATTAAAACACATTCCGGGATGCATTTTGAATTATTTCAATGATAATTTATGTATAACAGTACAATATGGTCTGCATTTTTTTTATTATTGCGAGGTATGGGTTTAAAAATGACACTGATTGCTTGCCTTGTAAAGTTCTTAGACTTTAATAGAGCGTTTTGTATGTGTTCCGCAGTTGTATATTAGTACGCGTTTAAGTAAAGTTCGCACTACTCACCAATGAACCCTAAAGAAGGCGGAAAAAATTCACACTCCAAACGAACTTATTTATCCTAGCGGGATTTAATAAGGATTTTTCAAGGAAGATTTTCTTGATTTTTTATTTATATTTTTTTTTCTCCACCCCGTAATCTAGATATATTTTCGACGCAAATTGAATTAGTGCGACAAATGCGACATTAAAACACGACTTAAACACGCGGCCATGTTGGTTCGTTTGACGTCTATAGAATGTTCTAGAAGAATTGTCAAATTATTACAACATACTAGCTATGCTGTTGGATTCGTTTGTTTTATACTTAACTGTTTAACTCAATTACTCGTTCAACTAACAGTTTGTAAGGATTCAAACATTTCCTTTCGGTTCTTATGCTAGCGAAATGATCGCGGATCATGGCGTCTGTAAGGCTTTATACAAAAAACCTTAATTTTTCCAACACTCCCGTTGAATTACGTTAATTAAAATCTATTTGTTGTCTTATAACGACATCCCTAGCACTATTTCCCTTTCCATCTCTCCGTTTGTTTGTACAGATATTAAAGATAAAAATATCAAAGAAAGCAGTCACAAAGAACCCTAGCGCCAAATATTAAATTACTCAATATTTCATACCGATACTAATTTCGCTATCTTAACCCTTTGCCGCGGTGCGACGGAAAATATTACCGAAATATATATACACCAAGAAAAAGTCCCAAGCTTAATTGACATTCTTTATGAACGTCAGTCTTGACTCGGGGATATTTTTTAATTAGATATATTTTATGGGCTTTTTTTTCGAAAGGGGAATAAAGGGTTACATTTGTTAGGGCGCGGGGGTCAATATTAGCTTTCCCGGTAATCAGCCGAGAAAAAATGGTCGATTAGGCCCCCAGAAGACGTAAATTCGGGATCATTGGGAGGCTACGTGCTAGGTGTGACAACCCTCGCCTTACGTAATGCTACTAGGTACCCTCCCGCGATTAAAAGATATTTTTTTAATGTAAATTAGGGTGAAGATGTTCGGATTTGATTATATCCGGTCTGATATCTCGGTGGCGTAAGGTTACATATTTGTGTATTTAACAATATGAGGTAACGTAAAAAAAACCACAGCTTATATATGCAAAATTATATTGTCCAAAGCCATTCAGCCGGTTTGGCTTTATCGATTGATACAGCCAACGTTTTGAATAAGAACGCGAATTTCTTGATAAATGTCAAAAGAAATAGTCCAACCTACATAATGAAGCAGATCCGTAAACACTATGGTTGGTAAAATGGGTCAAAAATCGTGGATGTGATATCTATTGATAAAGCGTTACCAAGATAAGGTGACCTTGTGGAAACCGCTCTAGGCCAAGGTCTGCATGATAATTAATTATTTACTTGTCGCTCCTTGAATGTTTACCTTCGTTAAATCTATATTTAATTGGTGCATTTGTTATGTGACATGATTAGCCGAACAATAAAAAAACCCGCCAACTCAATGGCAGTGATAAGAGTTCGGACAAATGAGGTTGTATATAATTATTTTTTTCTTCAACACTGATATACATGAATCGCTTACTATATAGAAGGTATTTAAAAAAAAACGCGTCTTAAGATAAAAGATAATAATTAATTTTACCTCAATATACAAAACATGTGTTATCTGTATTAATATTTTTTATGTAATATTCATACAATAAGTGACACGTGTTTATAAGCAGTAACAGTGATGAACTGAAAGACATTAAGATAATTTTTACAGAAATAAAATCTAAACACTAAATATTTCTTATCGTATTTTTTTACGCCCACAGGCTATTGTCTCCGTTCGATCCTAGTTTTGGGAGTCAAAACAAAAAAAAAATCTATAACAATATATAATAAGATACATATAATAATATTTCTTCTTAGATATAATATATATTATTTAATCTTGTCGGTAATTTTACGTGTATTATCGAAATTTTCTTTTACTTTGTACACATATAATTATAGACTATGATAGTGGTAATAGGATTTCTTTTTACTGTACATTTTCAATCAAAGCAGATGCAACTTGCCAAACGTATTCGCCATAGCATATAAGGTTCTATAAATGTGTTACTCCGAAACAAACCCAGCCATTAAAATCGGGTAATACAAAAAAATCGCTAGCGAAAATCGCAAGATTTACGTGTGATTTTATTAAATATGTATTGTATATATAAATGAAACAAATAAAGAAAAATATATTATAATCATTCCAATTGAAAATCTTCTTTGTATAAATATTAAACCGGGGCTTATTAATTCCGTTATTTTTTTTCTATTCCACGTAAACAAATGAATCATATGAAGCTTTCTACCTGTGTGAGTCAGTGCAATGAAATGTGGGGCGAAAAAGTTCATGGGATAACAGTCTCTGTGACCTTGGCATACAAATTATTTTCTCGTGAAATAATATAATGACAGGACCACTATGCGCTCTGTTCCCCGAATGTTAAGTCCAGATTGTCTTCCCAGGAATTGATTTAGGTATGATATTGTTCCTCAAAAAGTATTTAATATCCGACGCCTCAAAACATTACGAACCATTGAAACGTTACCAAATTAATAATAATGTTAAATATGCAATCTTAATAATGTTTTAAGTTAGATGAGATTTTTTTTTTTCTAAAAATAGGTCAGAGTTTCTTGTTTTTCGTATTTTTATATGTCGACTAATTCTTGAGCAATGAGGTTCAATGACCCTAACGGTACGTCCGTTGAATATTCGGAGCTATCCTTAAAACGTCGTCACATCTAAGCAAGATGTGGTTAATTTAATATATTTGTCGTCATATGCTGTTCACTGATAAAGTAATGTTTAAACATAACAATAATTCTAACATAACGCTATCATAAATACATAAAGGACCTTTGTTGTGTATATATCACTATATCACTGAGGTAATCTTATAATAGATTAGAAATCTATTTCGTAAGATATATGTATATTAAAAGCACGCACATTATCTTTACAGTAATCATATTATTCGCTTATAATATAACAAAGCACAACATATGGTTAATAAATAATAAAGGGAATAGCTTTGATTTCAATATAAAACTGGACATATAACCAGCATGTCTAATAAATAAACTTACTATTTTTATGTCACAGTGAAGTTTGGTATCCGCTTTTAAATAACACTGGCACTCGTAATAATAATTAAAAGAAAACACAAACGATTATGTTTTTAAATATCGAACGTCTCCAACACAACGAACGGATCGCAACTGAATGATACTGACCATTTGGCACACATTGACAGCGGCTATAAAGTCGACACAGTATCAACGTCAGCAATCTATTAAAATTTATACTTAATGTAATACGATAAGGTCCATGTACAAAAGCATATAGCAACTTAGAACTTTGTCGAAGTATTTAGTGTCAAGGAGAATTGAGGTCAATGACGGCCTTTTTTACCTATTTCAAAACAACAGCTGAATTTGCAGAAACTACGTAAGATATTTGATTTTACATCGGATCGAAAGAGAAAGATGTGTTTTGTGGACGTATAGAGTATTGGTTGTCTGTGGTCAGCGAAAACATTTAGAAAATGTATTGTTCAAGTAACATAAATATTAAAAAACAATACAAACAATAAAATTGAACGATTTTTGTATATACATAAATTTCTAAACGGTAATTTTGTCATAATTTTATAAAGATATTTTCTGTCTCCCTCATTCATATAGTGTTGGAGTGAATGAGAAATGTAAGGTTTTGTGTGGGTTTATTAACCGATATGGACATTGTACCACAAAGCGCGATGAAAATATAATTAAAAACGAAATATAGCCAAAATTATGAAAAATCCTTTAATGTGATAAACGTATATACAAGTAGGTTATATGTGTATATATATATATATATTTATATCTAATTTGATTTAGGCCATTCTGACAGGTGGAATTTTATCTTTTGCAGGTACTTTGACTCTCCTAGCAATGAATCTTGGCGGTGACCTGGGTGGGGAGACATCTGGAGGCGGTAGAGGTGGTAACAGATTTGTCGGCTGCTGAAATACCCTTGCTTCACTCGAAGGGCCTGTTTGGATAAATTATCATACATATATATCACCCTGTAAGTATGATTTAAAACATTATGTCGTCAATATATCGATTTTAAATGAATATTAAACATATTTCTACACCAATTCTAGAATAAGATGTTTAACTAAGAAAATTATTATTTTTTAATTTCAAAGAAATAGTTCCCGTCTTTTCTTGAAACTCAAAGGAAACAAATGTAGCTTCACTGTTATAATAAAATATATTAATTAATAACTACATAAAACAACATTGCAGCTTACCTGCTTTAGGTTTAGATGTCAGTTTGTCTCTACGTTCCATGTTAACTCATAAAAACTTCACAATAAATATTACTAGACGGCTAGTCTTTGTGAATGCTTCGCTGGTATTGGTTTTGTCCAACCGATAAGCCGTTCGGGACATTTCAATACCGTTTATGGATTACAAGGAAAATAAACATATGTACATATATAAATACTAGTCAAATAAATACTTCGATATAAGCTTGACCTTAAAGTCAGGGCTGGCGGTATTTAGAAATTAATTGAGTTCAAAGTATTCTATTTACGATTATTGGGCGTTTTTGACGTGACTCTTGGTGGTAGCCCTGTTGGCTTTGATAGCGTTACCAGGGAAGGTCTGAAGGTTCGATGGGACTAAACCTTGAAATACGAGGAGTGAGGTATAAACGTTCTTAGAGGGATTTACGAAGTCAGACCTCGGCTTAAGAGGTCTTTGAATGGAGGCTGTCATAGGTACTTGACGGAATCGCTACCTCAAACAGCAGAACCCTAGAGCGACGTGTACCGCGACTTCATCTTCTCGGTCGAAGATAGGGATTCCTATCGTAGGCAGTTGGTGATCCCTAATGAGATCGGAATTCATGTACCAGGGAGCACTTGTGCCATTGAGCATGAATTTATTTCACAGTATTTTCAGTTTATTATTTACTGCAGGACGATCGTGAACTCTTTTAAATTGTGACTTTATTTCTTAAGGAACATTTACTGTTTCTGCAGATCAAGGGAATAGGCGCTCAGGAAGTGGCAGGCCTGTTTGTTACTCTGCATATGTGGGTGGGAGTGAGTTCTTGTCCAAAGTAACTCAGAGATATTGCTCGCTTTAAGTAATAATAATCAGATATAACCATCGATAGAGAAAACAACGGCTTAGCGCTATGGCAGATTTTCAGGGCGGGAGACGATATAGTCCAAGTCTACATTTAAACTGATGTCTCACAAGCGGATAGGGCTAGGTTAATTGGTATTCATGCTACTGGGAAGTTATACAGGAGTATAGAAGGAAAAGAACACTGAAGTATGGGAGAAGTGTAGCCTGAGGGTCTCTGGCCTGTATGAAGCGGAGAGGAGAGAGGGCATCGTTGTGTGTTTCTGCCTGACATCTTCAGTTCGAAAAGGTTGTAAATCAAGCCATCGTACCAGAATAAGATGGCGAATAGAATTCCATTTACCGTTGGTGATCGAATAGAGGATGAAATTTCGTAATGCAAGAGATGTTCCCAACAGATTGCTTCAAATATGCAATCACGAAAAATATTTATTTTTTAAGTACAAAGTTGTTATTTAAATATTAAAGCACCAGAGATCTTATTATATTAATTTCATGGAATTGAATAGATAAAACCGATAAGATAAATTTATTATACGAATACTGATAGTGACAACGAAATATATGTATGTTAGATACACATAACACCAGACTGTCCGTCTGCTCGTCTGCCTTTAAAGTAATAATTAAGATTTAATACTGGACATCGGCGTAAGACGCCAGAGATTTTAATTTATTATTTGATTACGATACATAATTATTGTTGCATATCAGTGATATGGTTCTAGTATTGTTTTGACTGTTTTGACTATAGAAGTCAATACGAGAGAGACCACATCCGGTGTCAGTGACAAACAGACACACGTATCAGCACAATAAGCAACAAAGCTATCCACACTTCACAGAACATGATAAGATATGACGGTATTATCAAACTATAGAACCTCTAGCTGCAAGATGACCAACTCGTGGTGATACTGAAGTTTAGTTGAAGTGAAGTTGATGTGAAACTTCGCTTTGTGAGTTATTAATGGTCACTTTGAATATCGAGTTAAGTTAGAGCATTCAAAGTAAGTGTAATGCGCGTAAAACTTTGCAACTTCGGCTAGTAGACTTGAATTCTAGTTTAATAACGTTATCCATATATTAGATTATATCACAGGACGGGGGTGTTTAATTTTTTTATAGATCATAGTTATTTTTTTAACTAACGCTTCATTCGTACTGGATTCGTGGAATATTTTGGCAATGTGTTTTGTGTTTGGCGAATTGTAATATCGAGTGAACAATTAATTTATGAACGTAATTGTTTGCGTCATAAAAAAAAATCAAGTTATTTCTAACCCTAGACCGTCATTGGCGAAACTAAATATAAAAATTCTTA
>DVQP01000175.1:0-29769 GCA_018231745.1 Danaus eresimus
ATATATATATATGTGTGGGTTATCATATGTACCTACCTAGTTTTCATATAAATTTATTTCAATTCATCGATATTTAAGTTGTTTTATAACTATTATTAATTATAAATTTCATAACTTGTCCTTACAAATGAAAAAGGAAAACTATTACTCCGAAATAATAATTTGCTTTGATAACATAGCCTAGAAGGCTACATATTTTATATCGCAATGAAAATTAAATAAAAACGCACATACGTAGGTATGAACAGATGAGTATTACGTGAAATTTCAGAGGACTATTTTTTCGATCTCTTTGATGATTTATATTGGATATTGGAATTCAAATATTGATGACATTTTCTGTCAAACGAATACGACGAACCACGACTTTTAAAACGAAATTTCGTATGTATATACTTGCAAATATTTCATAAATAGATCTGTCAGTTCTTTTGAACCTCTACGCTCTACGAATTCCAGCTTTGTCAAATCCATTTTTTACTCGGAAGTCCTGCCCACGGTTTTTCACCGAAATTTTCATCACAGCAAATATTTTCAGAAACGTCAATCAATTATAAGAGAGATTAAATTATACGAGTCTTTTGAAAATATTTTTACTCGTAATTTAAAACGTAAGAAGACAATTAGCTTCAAGTATTACATATAATGATTACATTAAATTATTAAGTTTAGGTAATTCGTCAACACAACTGGACATTCAATGATTTTTATGACGACAGAATTCGTTGTTATTATTATCTTGATGTTTTAGTTAAGTGTTAAGAGATGTGGAATTTCTATTACTGCCACTATGATGTTATTTAATTATTTCCAAATGTAACTTTTTTTAAAATCTTTGCGTTTTCGCTTGTATTGTAGAGAGATACACGTTCTTAATATAATAAATCTTGCAAATATATAGCAGATCTTGTTTCTTTTTCTCCATGTATTCCTAAGGCTTATCTTTTCATATTTCTTGAGAACGTAATCAGGCGATCAGTTCTGAAATTTGTCTGTCTAGGGAACACTGAATATTATTAACGAAGAAGACGAATCTCGCAAAATCCGACTCAAGTATACAGACTTTAAAATTTTTAAAGGTAGCTAAGTTTTCTGTCTTTTATAATATTTAAAGCAACCGCTTTCTTTGAAATATTTTCGTCGAATAAGCTTCAATCTTGATATAACGCTTTCTGTTCCCGGGACCGTCAATTTTAATTATATCCAAAATTAGCACTGACTTATACGGTTCTTAAGACAATGAATTATAATGAAACTATGTTTTTCCGATATTAGTAACCGAAAAATTTGGTTTCATAAAAATGAGTTCGCGCGAAGTATTAAATATTATGTACTATTATAAAAAAAAATCAGTCAATTCTTTGTTTTTCATTTCAATACATGCACTACTGTATTAAATTGTTATCGGAAAAATCAGTTGTGTGTTTGTCGTAGTATCTTTTTTGTTTTTTTTTTTTTAACTATTGAAATGTATTAATATAAAAATAATAATTTAAATGCTTAAATTCACCAAGTGATTAGGAATTAAGAAAATAGTAATTGTACCACGTATAAAATAATGTTTCAAATATAATTGAAGTTTTCAGGGATTGTTATTACTTTTTTTAAAAATCGTTATATAAAACCGCCTTCTTAAGTTTTATTATAATTTTATTGAAAAGTTACCTGAAACTTTTTCTTAAGGAGCAGCTTTTCTCCAACGCAGACGATTGAACACTGACGCTCGCACACAAGTACTAGAATTGCGGCACGGCTTTAAATTCTGCGAATTGAAATATCCAAAGAAACCTCTAAATTTTTCAATGGAAATATTCATGATATTTTATATTCCATACAGACGTTATAAAAGCGAAGTAAAACTATTTAATAAAAGTATTAAATGAAATAGTGTTACCTACCAAGCTTCCCTGACTGTGCTTAGATTTGTTTTTGGAATTTAACCCATACCAGCCTATACCAGCTAATCTACACGCATATATAAATAAAACCGTCACGCTATAATCTTGAGATATGGGAAAAGCCATTCGGCATGTCATTCATCTTAAAATTGCTTTTTTGCAGTTTGTAAATATTTATATTTAAAAAAAAAGGGAAAAATATGCACAGAAACTTAAAACGTTTGGGATGTCTTATTGACCACCTTAAGTCATTTGACAGTACTCTTTTTTCTATGTTATGACAAAAAATACTCTTTGGTTGGTTGTTTTAAATACGAACTTCATCTGTGCAAAAATTGTGCAAATCTTTGCACAGTATATTCCGATAGTGTCGTGTAGAATTATAATACTCTTTGCTGATCAATTCTTAAATAGCTGTCAGTTGTTTGACAGCTGTCCTCTAGTTACTCGAATAAATCCAACAATTTCTATATCGTCTGCAAAGATCACATCATTCTTAAGTCAATTGGTTGTTATGTTCCAAATCAAGGACTCTATCGTAGAAATTTGATTGTAATTATATATTTGCCATGATAGGACAACTAATCACGTTTCTTTTTCTGAAAATATTGTGTAACTTAATAAAATGAGTTCGGTATGTTCGCTTCAGTTGAAGTTTCAAGAATTTCTTTTGCAACTTTGATGTGAAACATTTTATGTTACACACAATTGAATAAGACATGTAAACAAATAGTACTTGTAAGCTCTGAGAAGACATCTGTACGCAAGTCTACGATGTCACACTAAAGTGAGACAGCATGCAGTTTTTGCTACGTTTATGCCATCGTTCACAAAGATATGAGAATGTAAAACTGTAGAACTTTATATTTAGCTTGACAGTGAAAAATTCAGGATTAAAATACAACGAGAATAAAGAAACAATAAGCGATTGGTTTAAAATATACATCAGATGGTTTGGATTAATCAAAGGGTTTTTAAGAAAAGTGAAAAATATATATGTAAAATTATCGCGAGTACACGTTCGAATCACACTATCGTTTAAGCCTTTAGGATACTATAATACTTTTATATCGTCTACCCGTGATAGAAACTTCGGGTAAAATGTAATAAGTAAATCACCTTGTATAACGAAAAGCCGTGGTTTTATTTAATTACTTAAAACTGTTCTTGCGTCATAAAGCTTAGCTTAGCTTAGCTAATGGGTAGATGCATTATTAACATGTTTTATAATCATCGTCTCTGTTTTTCAAATATTATCGATTTAAAGGATTAGCTGAGATCGGTAATCCCGTTTGATGAACAGGACAGCGAAAAGTGTTATGCATATTTTATAGATTCGACTACAATTTTACAATGCATTTCAAATATTATGGTAGGTACTTATTCACAGTTAACATTTCATTTGCTGTGCCAGTTGAATTAGTAGGTGATAACTCTGACTTGATGCGAGATGTAAAATAACACGTAATTGACAGATCCGTGTCACGTTTGCGTATTGGAAAAAACATATGGGACTCGATAATCCGAAGGATGAATCGAATGTTGTTTCTGTCCATGATTTTCCTCTACATTATTTTCGATTTCAAGAGTTATTCAAGCGTTTTTCAAGCTAAAGCAGACTGCTTTCATATTCAATAACAAACGATAGAGACAAAATAGAGCAGAGCAGCATATGAAAATGTATACTTAATGAAATAAGAAAAAAATAAAAAAAACTGTCACAATAAATTTTGTATTTTTTTGATAAATTCAGAATCAATTTTTAATAATAATGTGAGAAATGAGTGCCAAAATCGTAATATATTATTCTTGTGACCACAATATATGAGCTTACACTTTATCATTTTGCTTATTGTAGTGTTTTTCAATTATGGAATACAAATCATTACAAATTGGGCTGATACCATGCTTTTAAAGTGTCTGGAACATGACCAATGATTCCCTAACCACTAAATTATTACTGTAATCTTATTTGCATTAATTCCTATATATTTATTATGTAATAAGTGAATGAACTAGAAAAAATATGGGAAATTCCTGATGGGAAAATGGGAAATTATGAATATACAGGTTTCAAAATTATTAATAATTTGAAAAAAGAAAAGTTTTTATTTAATAGTATTCACAGTAAGACTGTTTGTATATAAGTTATTATAATGGGATCCAAAATTTAAGAATGCTAAGAAGACTGGTACTTCGATATAAGTCTAAGAAATTAATTTATTGAAAAGCATTCCTACATACATACATACACACATGCGAACCCACTTTTTGCAGTTATTTTAATAGTGTTAGACTTAAAAAAATTGCGAATGCTATTATTGTTAGTTAGTCGCTGCTATATATAGATAAAGTTGATTGCTAGGATTGTCTGTCAGTGTGTATAAAAATATGGAACGGAAAATTATTGAGTGAAATTATTTCATAAAAATCGCAAAAATTTGCAACTACTTCCAAACAAGTATACTTTATATCGTTTAAATGTATGTAAAAATATCGTTTAAACTTTTTTATCTTATTTTATTTAAAATGTCTTTTCTGAAAATACTTTAGAAGGCGTAATGAGACCTAGAATCAATTATAGACATTTCATATTTCAAAAGCGTGATGGTCTTCAAAGGCATAAGATTGCAACTTTCCTTATAAATGAACTTTAACGGGATACAGACATTTGAATGGCTTTGACGAATGACGATTGAAAAGAAGTTACTCCGAATTCAGAGATAGCATTTCAAATTAATAATTAAGTATTCATTTTTATATTCCATAAAAATAATTTGCTTGAATGTTGTAATAAGACAAATTGATCTGCCAAGTAACTTCTATTTTCGTTACGTTAAGAGTATAGAATCGATCAATATGTATTGATTACAAGATTTAAGAATTGTTATTTAATTAGCTTACAAAAATTTAGTTCTTTTGGAATAAGCGCCACTTCTCATCATTGACACATGTCTATTAATATGTATATACATATATTAAGATATTTAGCAATTAAAAATACTTATATAACTACGAACTATTCCACCGTTACCGGTAAAATAAAAAAAAATTGTTTATCTTTTTAATAGTGTCAATTATATTAAAGCTATATATTATAATACACTATTAATTTTAGTTAAATTTAAACCCATAGAGAATACAAATAGATCTGAATATATTTAACGTTATTTTAGTTTATAAATACTATAATATAAAATATAACGAAATCAAGACTAGAATCATAATCCCATTTTCATAATCCTCACCAGCCTATCGGTGCCCACTGCTGAGCAAAGGCCTTTTCTCACATGGAGAAGGTTTAAGCATTACCACCACGCTTGCTCAAGACGGGTTGGCGATTACAAACTTACAATTTAATATTATGAGTCCAGGTTTCTTCACGACGTTTTCTTTTACCGTTTGTCAGTGGTGTCTAAATACTCTTAAAAAGTACATATGAAAAATCACGTTGGTACTTGCCAGGTTTGAAACCCGCGCGCTCATGCATGAGTGGCGGTCCATTAACCTCCAAAATCATCTCAAGAGTCTCGAAATTAATCAAAAGTGATCGTAAACCGAACAATAATGACGAGATTCGATTTAATGAAGCTGTCTATTGTCTGTGGGATATAAAACTTTGCGCGGTCTCTATTCCCAAATATATATCATGTTTGAAGAGGTCCGAAAGGAGTAACTGAACATAAGATCCTTATTATTATAGTTGGTATTCTTAAGGTATTAAAGTTTAATTCTTCTCTAGAAACAATTTTTAAACACCGATTTTTCTACCCATCCCTTCTTCTGAGATGACTATTACACGCCAAAGAGTTGTTATTGCAATTAAGCTTGAATAATATGACAGCCTGTGATAGTTTAAATCATACGCACTCATTAAAACTTAAACGATTATAATGCTGCTTTCATTAAATAATCTCAGCTGTAATTTCGCAAGAAACCTTTTAAAATGCATTTCACTTATCAATTTAATATAAAAATCCATACATCGTTAGATCATTTCAAGGGTTGCAAATATTACAAAACGTGATACATACATTAGGTTATCGAAAGTTTTTAACTATCACTTAATAAATCAGGCTTATATCGGTTTGTGTCTTTTAATAACTCCACTTATTCCAAATCACATTTGCCACATCCATCGTATATTAGAACACGAACTTAAGGCATTTATAAATTTCTACTATATGTTTGAGTGAGATAGCATTTTTATAAACAAAACTTATTTATTAATACGACTAAATATTTACACCTTGTCAATTAGCAGACATTTTAAGAACAAGTCAATTTTCTCGTCTTAAATAAGATGCAATGAAACTCGATTGAAAGCATAAAAGATTTTTTAATGGAAGATTTTTTCATCTTTATATAACGATAATCAAAAATATACATAATATTGAATCCAACTAACAGAACTTCGTTTACAACTTATAATTTTAACAATAAAAATGTATTTGAATTTTAGTAAAAGTTACTTTAAGTGAACCAGTTATATCATAAAACAAACAAATACATATTGTATTCCAATAACTATATGAAAAAAAAATGTAATCTTATAAAATATGACCGTAGTATTTAGTGTATAATTTTAGAAATACAAATTTGAAATAATTTATTATTAAATTATGGAGAAAAGCAATGTTAAAACAGCTGTTGCAATAAAACTCTTCTTAGCCGAATCATAGACTTCTTTGATGGACAACCATTTACCAGCATTCCACATCACGAAACGGATACCGTTGAAGTAATGATATACAAACGGCGCACCTAACATCATCTTAACAATAAAAACCATTGGTAAGGAAAAATTAAAGCTCTGAATTATAGACACATATGTTTCAACACCGTTTGAAAGGAACAAACTTCCTGAGGATAGGAGGAGAGCGTAAAACGTTATGATCATACCTGGAAATAAATATTAATTAAAAATTTTTAATTGTATCAAAAATAAAACCGCATACAAAAGAAATATTACACATGAAGCAGGAAAGCAAATAAGTTTTAAATATACTAACTGTTGACTTTCGTTAATAACAAATACTTGAAAAAATTAAATTTATTTATTATATACCATATCAAAGAAAAGATGTTATAAAAATAATAGTTGGATTCAAAAGGACTTGTAATACTATTAGATCATCTTGCGGACTACATAACAAAGAAAAATTGTTTAAAGCAAAAAAACCTGTAATGCGCTGAACGATGGATGTCATGGCTGGTAGGGTGGGAGCGAAAATCGTTAGATGTGGAGACATAGGGCGGTTTAAGCTCATATTTTTAAAATCATGGCACGTTGGTGGCGGGGCTGTGTAAGGTTGAAATGTTATCTTATGTTTAGCGCCCTTTTTCGGAGTTGACCCTTTGGCTGCACCAGACCCTGAAGTTGGGGGAGGACAAATTCCTTTATATCTCAGAAAATTGCAACCCACAATCGATGACTGTGGCCCGAAAAACGACCTGAAATATTAAATACTCTGAAAAGGTAATGCTAAATACAATTCTTTTACATCATTCATACTATTCTCCTCTAAGCCTAATGCTCTGCAATTCAAAGAGAGCTCTGAATGCATTGTGTTAAATTACTATGAAACAGGAACGATCAAAGTTATTTTGTAATAAAATTACTGCGTCCTAATGTTTTTCTACAAATTATGTCATATGTGTATGTGGCTAAAGTAAAAAATTACGTAGCAGTGTTTTCATTACATTCTAAATGTTGGAAACTATCGTTCTTTTTTCTTATTTTAATTCTTATGACGTTATCATATTAGTCATTTGATTGTCCATGAATTAAAGTACCTTGTTTTTGGGCATTTTACACTTATGAGAGCTAATTTACGACTTTTAAATAATTATGAATGTTTTATATTCTTCATTTTGGTGGTCGTATCTCAATTATTTTTGTATAACTTTTGAGAATTTTTAACGTCATTTTATGAAGCAATTACTTGGTTTTTATTAAGAGCGAAAAAAAAAACGTTTAGTTGAAATAAATTATTTCGTTATTTGTGCATCAATAATAAATGAAACCAAGCAAATTTTAGTAGCATTTACATTTTATAATGTATATAAATGCAAAATGAATTCCAACTCAGATTAGAAAAGGAATCCATATCACATCTCCGATTCTATTACTCATAAATAGAAATGTTTGCAAGTGCAATATTTTCTAAGACTTTTTTGTTTATATTTTCCGCATCATGTTGAAGCACAACATTATTATCTTTTATTGTATGAGTGAGTATAATAATAAAGTAGTTATTGTATAAAGCCTGTGAATTATTAATTTGAAGCCTTAATGAACATGGGATAGAAGCAGATGGACAAGAACTACTAATTAGTAGTAATAATCCAATTGTATTTGAGGATAAAAATAGCAAATACACTAACTAGCAGCATAATTTCGTAGTTGCGAATGTTGTTTGTTATAATTCGTGTAAAATTTTTTTTAAAGTTATACTTTCATAAAATTTTTATATTCAACAGAGCAGACCGAACAAATGAAATGTTTAA
This sequence comes from Danaus eresimus, assembly GCA_018231745.1. NCBI lineage: Eukaryota > Metazoa > Arthropoda > Insecta > Lepidoptera > Nymphalidae > Danaus > Danaus eresimus. The sequence continues at coordinate 8,409 of DVQP01000175.1, forward strand.
CAAGGCCAGTAATATTTATATAACAATGCATAATAATAAGTATAAAAAATTAATAAACAAGGTAGCCTTAACATTAAAATGGTAACTGGAACGGGAAAATGAAAAGAGCAGAAATGTGTATTTGTTCTTAAACATTAAGTTAACATTCGTACTTAATAAAGCTGTTATTCAGAAAACACTAACTTGTGATATAATGTTAATGTCCTACTAATCCTATAAAATATTATAAATGGGATTGTTCGAGTATTTTTTTTACGGACTTGAACAAAAAGTTTTTAAAACCATACAAAGAAAATTTAAATTGTTAAGACGTAAGAAATTCCGTGTATTTCCTTAGAGAACTCTTAACTGTCGTACATATGAAGTTACATGATAGAGACATCGGTTGTCAATGCCAAATGATTAACATTTTTAAGCACGAAATTTCTTCTTAAGCGAAAGTTCGACATGCGTGGGCACCAACTTGCGGATTTAAATTTATAAACACGTTTCAGAGTATGTGATCATAAAATTTTTTGAAAGCATTTAGCTCACTAAGAGTATTAGAACTCTTCAATCTCAACTAAATCTAACAAAATCTTTGTAAGTTTAAACTTTTCCAGGCAATTTAATTCAACAACCTAACGCGATATGACAACAGTAAATATTTTAATAACAAATATTCCTACCTCCTCAACTGACACTGCGATATAAAAAAAATGCTCTCACCTGTTTTTATTCAATAGTCTCATAAAACTAGATGTTTCTTTGCAACAATGATATTTAATTACTATGTTCAACATTTTTGATTATTTATAAATTCACAGCAAAAGGCTAACGTCAATTTTAAATAATCGTCAAATTTTATAGAACACGACTTAAAACGTTGACAGCAAAGAGAAATAAAATGTTTTATAAAAAAAAGCTATTCTGTATCTTGTCAGTCCAGTTATAACGTCGGTTCAAGTAATCTAATAACATCCGCTTTTTGGACTTACGACCATCATTGTTTAATTTTATACTCGAATATAATCAACTTTAGCGACCTTAGTGGCCTTTTTGAAAAAAATTCATGACATTTTTTACCGTGATGTTGTATGACGACGCTATTCAAGAAAACCACGTTTCTTAGGATCAGTCAATCAATGAAAACCTACGATAAATAAAATAGATTTGGTAAATTGACTAACCGAAATGTTTTTTTTTTTATTTTTCAGTATAAGCTTTTATAGGTGACTACAGGAAGGAAATGTTGTGGTGTTATAAAAATCTATGTGTATATATAAGTATACATACATACTATCTATATTAGAATTTATATATGCCAACGTTGCAGATCTTAAAGTGTAAATTGCAATTCTCTTTGTAGACACGGAAAACATAATGTATGCATAGATTCTTTTCAGGTCCTGATATGACTATCCTGTCACACAAACAAGGTAATCCAATATTGTGATTAGATTTGTATTGACAAGTCCTCATTGCAAGCGTCGCGAGACAAATTCTTTGGCGATTTTAAAGTTACATGTTTCATTCAAATAATTATATAGATAGCAAAAATATTTAGTAATTGTTAACCTAACAGTTCGTAATGCTCTAATCAGTTACGTGCAACTTATAGTTTAATTTAATATTATTAGATTTTAAGCGCCATCTGTAAACGCCAATAAGTTGCGAAAGTTTACTCTAAGTCAAAAATAATTATTTTGTATAACTTGTATGTGCGTAATTTGATGTAAATTTTGCCTTACTTTCGATGCAATATCAGCTCAGCCACATCTTAGCGATTCTGGCACAAGTTGATCTAGTCATAATATTTTTTCGTATTAATGTTTTTAATAACTCACACAAGCTCGTCATAAAAAAAAAAACATCTATTTGAATTAAATGCTAATATAAAAAGCGAATGAAAATTAAATTTCTATTGACTTCGCATATCCGCTTCCTCTTTTTACATGAAGCTTGCAATCCATTGAAAACGATTCGCTTATTGTTATGGATATGAGACATATATCTATTTCGTCACTTTGAATTGTCATATACATTCAATAGTACTGTTTCTAAAAGACAACTTTGTAGAACTCTTTCTTTAAAGAAATAGTTCAAAGATACGATGATTCACATTTATATAAATTTACATGAAAGACCATGGAGACAACACAACATCGTTGTAAATTTTTTTTTAATTTGTTATGAGAGGTAAATACGTTTAAAGGAAAAAGAAATTGCATTTGATATCCGACATATTACTCACTACATAAATAGGATTTAAGTTTATTCCTTTGCCTCGATTTTCCAATTAAATTTATCAATAACCAGGTCTGATTTCGATTTTATCCGCATGGGATTGTTATTTTTAATAAAAAAAAAAATATTCCTAAGTTAGTCCTTATTGTTATCTCCCAGTGAAAAATTTATCAAAATAGTCCGACAGCTTTAGAGATTGTTCATAATACAAAAAATCACACGAAAAATTTAAATAAATGAGATTGTAGTATTTGTATTATTTATACAACCATAAACGCTTAGCTTATAAATTTATTTTAATAAATCAAAATACTATTAAGTGTATAAATGTGATATTTTATTTTATTTAAACATCACCAAATAACATGTCGTCGCTAAATCTGTGTCATTCCACCAATACCCTGTTTTATAAACCTATTTTATTTATAAGACATCCTATTCACGGTTCATAGACATTTGAAAATAGCCAATTGTCTGATGGTTAGAATGTGAAATAATTGAATCTAAGTCACTCAAGCAATATAAGTGAAGAAAGTAAAAAAGCATTACAACTGAAGACGCCGTCGGAGAGAATCCACTTCATTCCCTTTATGACGTTTCTTGAAATGAAAAAGCCAAGAAAGCAGAGGCTATTGAAGACTATTAAAAACTTTGTTAGCCGTCGCATTTAAAGAATTTAGGTACATTATAGAAATTACTATTTCGAGGAACTCTATTGATTTTTATATTTATTGAGATATCATTAAAAACTATTTTCTTGATGTTTTCAACGTTTAATAGAAATGTTTTATATAAACTAATTAAGTATTCTTAATAACATAACGTTGACATGTTTACTATAATGAATATGGTCTTTAGCTTGACCTCTAATTTTCTATTTATTTGGGATAGCTGAAATTATAAAAACAAATCACTTATCTGTAATGAATTATTACAAAATAAGTAAAATTATTCTAAGATTTTTTTCAACAAAAACGAATTTATTTTATTTAGTTATAAATTTTGCATCATTTTTTAATTTTTTTTCTATCAAAAAGATCAGTTTTTTATTTTGATAAACAAACGTACGGAAAATAAATGTTTTCTATAGAAATCTATAAGATTTTAGAATTAATAATCAAATACGTTTAACAGATTATTTAACCCGTATAAAGGAAATAACGAATTCCCTGGAGGTTTTTTTAGTATAAATAATTTATGTTAAACTTCAATATACGACTCATTAAAACTTCATTTACCGATATGAAGAATACTTATCAATAGTAATTCGGATGACATTTAAGTGCTTTAGCTCCCATTCAAAGGATAATTTTTTATTTTATTTAAATTGCAATTTTAATATGATTACTTGAAAGAGTTCTTTCTATATAATTGGTATTTACGTAAATATTATATATGTATATATATATGAAAATTATTTAAGATTTAAAATAACAAATTGAAAACAATAAGTTATCGATGTTTCTCAGTCACTATGGATAGGTATGTCAAATTTGGAGGGCCCCCTTTCGTTATAGTGGTACACGGGGACAATATTTAAAAAGTTTACTAGGCGAGCAAATACATTGAGTAGTTTCGGCGACTTAGAGTATTAATGCATTCATAAACTTATTTAGCTTCCTTTAAGTCCTTGTGCTTTCTCGATTGACACTTATTAAGTACAAAGCACTAATAGTATCAAAATGAAGTTCAATCTAAAATTACTAACTAAAAAATAACAAAAAAATTATTGTTTTAACAGATGAAGAGACCTTATTAAAGAATAAGCCTTACAAAAACGAAGCTTGTTTTGGTTTAAATCGAATTACGATTCAAAATTATTGTTCATTTATCAAAAAAATGGGTTTATATTATGCATAATCCAATAAAAACGAACACTATTCGAGTATCATATATAGGTTACGAACAATCCTTATTACTCTCTGAAAATGTTTTTCAGCTGACAATGAGAGGCGTTATAGGAAAAAAAAAATGGTGTAAATTAATATCAATATGAATAACTTTTTTTTTTATAAAGAGTGACGCTTATTGAAAAGAGATGGAAATATAAATCTGTTTCACTATGCACATTTCAGCGTTGCCTCCCACCACCCTATGGAGGCTCGAACGATTCGATCAGACATTCTAGGAAACCTAACAACATGCTCGATACATCTAGCATGAAAACAACAGGTTATACCTCGGATTTACTCGTAGCTAACTAATTGTGCTTATGTATTTAATTACAAAAATAGTAATTAAAGCTGAACAAACGTCATAACAAAAATATTATAAATATATAAATAACCAAAAAATTCACTTATCTATGTAATATTTAAAGAATACGAATCTGTATTTTAAACACTAGTTTAAAATATAAAAAATTACTTTTTAGATTTTTGTTGAAAGAAATTTTAATTTCCTTAGCAATTTCTAGCAATATAGTTACATGTCAGCGAGTCCCTTCCCCGTAATTGAGTTATTAAGTTACTGTAGCAGACGAAACTAATAATATTCGGATTACTTCGCGATTTTCACAATTTCGAAAAACTACATACACCTGACGTTTTGGTTACTTTAAATAAACGTGATCACGTTCAGACGAGATGTGAATCATGGTGATCACGGTTGCTGAAAAGTTACCGAAACGTTGGGAATATGTAGTTTTTTAAATAATAATATGCGAGTAGTAATCCGAAAAAGTCTTAGATCTCATTAACCGTATCAGGCTATTGAATAATTAAATCAGCTTGGTTTTTCCAAATGTATATTTCAGACTTTACCTTTTTTAAAAGAGAATCTTTGTTCTAATATAGTGAAAATCTATAAATTGATAAGAAATCTTAAAAAATCTGATTGATAAAAATCAAGAGGCAAACTGTTATTCATTTCTTTATAAATGTATATATATATGTATATATATATGTGTATATATATATACATATACTAACGAACCCATTGGTTTTGAAATCAATACGTTTGTGACACAAAGTAAAAAATTCAATTTGGATATTCATGGTAGAAAAATTCGTAATAGGCATTTGTGACAGATTTTTGACGGATCTAAAATTATACATATGTATGTATATAATTTTTATCTATACCGACACAGTTCACTTTAAATCACATCGTTGGTTTGTAACACCAATTTTGTATATTACTGTCTCAATTGAATTGAAAAATAAACGACACAATAAAACCCTTTAATGTTCTAAATGTTTCGTTCTAGATTACATTTACATTACAATTTACATTTACATTTGAAAACAACAGAGTTTTTCTTTTGATACCTCATATATAGATCGTTGTCCTAAAATTGATAAGTATCTAAATCAATTGGTAAGGTTTATGTTAAAGAAGATATATTTCAATATGTCTTCTTTTAATTCATACATGATTATAAAAATTGAATGCATTGGTTTAATGATTTAGGCAGACTATTCCCATATTCTTGTCACGTTTGTGTGTGATGGATGTTGAAATGTTAATTTATGTTCCTGGTGCTAACTTCCACGCCAAATTTATCTAGAAGTTTTATCTACTGGACTGTCTGTATTTAAATTTTATATATTACGAGGAGAGTTCTAATTTTAACAATTCGTAGTTTTTTAAAGTGATATCGAAATATCACCATGAGCTCTCTAGTCAGAACGATGTTTGTGAATAATTATGCTGTTAGCGGCAGGTGGATAATTTTTTTTTTAATTTATTATAAACAATTTATTAGTTTAAGATTACAAACTTATGTGATTATTTTCTGGCACGACGGGCAATATTAGACTAGTAGTGACTAATTTATTCTATTTGATTTTAGCCGTTGATGAATTACGAGTTAATTTATAAGTGTAAATCTAAGCAACGCCACGCTACTCTAGCTGTTTTCCTTTGAAGGATCACTATAATTATTTAATACAGTAAAAACAATATACTTAGATACAAATAACTTAAACGTTGAAAGCAGATATCGTTACTTTTATTTAAATTAATGCTACAATATCTTAGATATTGTTTAGTTTTCTTATAATAATATAGATGACGCTGTTACCCAAGCAGTATTAAAAGGCAAAAGTTATGTTACACCTGACTTTTCTATGAACAATTTTAGATTCGTTATACATAAGAATATTATCAATATAGAAATCGAAACAAAAAAATGTTCTTATGTATGGAATGAATTTGATTTTAAACTCTGAACCTAGCCTACAAAGAAACTTTTTAACAAATATTGGAACTAATTGAGAGCTATAATTCAAAGATTAATCGTATGAAAACATTATAAGGAAGGTCTATAGCCGATATTTTGTTTGAGATTATATTAGAAGAAATACTTCAACTCTTATCAAGCTCTTCTATAAGAGGAGGAAAATATTTAATGTAACAAAATAATATTACTCAACATACTTATAAATCATCAAATTCCACTTATTCAATAAACTTGTACAAGTACAACTAACTTTAGCTAGAACTTGTACTGTAATTTCTATAAGCATCTCTCATAATTTAAGTCCACATCAGACTTCCTAGAAGTATCACTATAAAACAAACTCCAACGAGTTCATATACAACTTACCTCAGCTTTATAAGGAAGACTTAAAAGACTTCATGTTGAAAAATACAATTAAAATCTACTTTGGTCAGTTTCTTTTACCAGAATTCTCATAGTCCATATCTGTAATAGCACGGTGTGAATTAAGATACGTTTCATATACATTTATAATGTTTTAAATTAGTATCAAGTTTCTACGATGAAAATATGACTCATAAATGAAACATCATTTTTAACCAAGTCTTTGTTTAATAAAAATTTATTATAAAATTATTTAGGGTACAATAGATAAAACTCTTAGAAGGTCACTCTTTAGTTTAGTTACATTCATAGTCTTCAATAAATCGTTCTATGCTATCGAAACTGGTATGCTCCCATAGGGTAGTCTTAGGCCACTGATCTCTATGGAGTAACGATCTAAATTTTTACATGCTTTTCTGAAAACCGTTTCGCTAGTTAAAAGTAGATTTAACCTAGGACCAACTTAAGTAATCTGTTCTTAATTAACTCATTCAAATTATATCCCATATCCTCTAATAGGGTAGTCTTAGGCCACTGATCTCTATGGAGTAACGATCAAAATTTTTACATGCTTTTCTGAAAACCGTTTCGCTAGTTAAAAGTAGATTTAACCTAGGACCAACTTAAGTAATCTGTTCTTAATTAACTCATTCAAATTATATCCCATATCCTCTAAATATTTAACTCCACGTACGTGCTTTCTGTATCAAATCAACAATATATTTTTGTCTTATAACTTATTAAGGTTGATTGCGAAATTTCTAATTTTATATAAAAATGTGGACGCTTTAATTCAATCATTCATATCTATTCGTTGTCAAACAATTCTAATGATCTATTTTTAAACAAAATTTAATGCCAAAAAAAACTTGCCCAAATGAGATAAATGACAAACTTTTGATTAGTAACCATGTTGTGTTGTTTCAGATCGGACCTGAAAAGTATCGTTTGAGCTGGTTGGTTGAGAGTTAATTAAGCAGACAAAGGTTGAATTGACAGCGGACTTCTCTGTTTCAATTTCCATAACAGACCACAAATAAGTCCAGGTAATTTCTATTTCACTTCATACATCTAAAATAGCTCTGTTTTTAGGTAACTCTTCAGAAATGTAGTTTTATAATACTGGTATTACTCGTGTCATTTTACTTATTGCATTGCTGACAAACATATGTATTTTAATTTTTGATTGAGTTCCTAGAAATGGTTTAAGATTAACTATACGTAAAGCGTGATACACTATTTTTAAAGTCTTTCATAATAAAATTTGTAATTGTACAAAAAAGTATTGCAAATTCTATCTCTCTTTTATTATTTATTGTAATGTTTAAAATCTATTCGATTTGACAATAATATAGCTTACTATTGAAATTATTCGATTTTTAATAATTTCAATAGTAAGCAAAGTACCAACTAATAAATAAATTAAAAGTGACAAAGATACAGGAAAAAATCTTGAGCAGTAACTTCTAAAATAAACTTATGTAAGAAAAATATTTAACTAACTTTTCTAGTTTTACTTTATTCAATATTAATAAATCATAGCATGACATAGAAATTCTTCTACAGTTTTTAGAACAGTGAGAAATTTTACGAAATTTAAAAGTAGCTATCCAAAAACTCGGAGTATAAGCCCATCACCGCATAATCAATTTCAGTTACTGTCAATTTCATAGCATAAATAGGAAAATGCAAATATTATTTTAGTCAATACATAAAAAGTTGCTGCACAAAAGTATTTCATTATACTATTTGTATACAATTCATTTTCCTTTCTAAAATAAACTTAATCCAAAATTGTGTGCGTTTATTACATTATTATACAATACAATTGAATGTGACACTGAATATTTAGCTACTAGAATATTATTAAATGAGAATACTGTAAGGTCTTCTTACATTTTCAAGTTAATATTCAAATATTGCAAATAAAACAGCATAGCAAAGCAAAATTTTAATTACAATTCCATGTACACTATTTGAATGTATTACGTTTAAAATATACCATGTATCGCAGAAAAAAATTGAAATGCTTCTATATATTTTACTAGTACAGCTTTATTTGAACAAAAAATATTAAACTGAAAACCTCTATGAAACCCTATAGGGTTATGAAACTCCGACTACAAATGTGAAATAAAAAATGGACATTGAATTATTTCCCGTCTCTTTGATCTCAACATGTCACATATCAATTATGAACTACGTAAATTTTTATGATTTTTTTAATATTTATCAGCATAAGCCTTAAATACTAATTTTAGAATATAAGATACTAAATGAATAATAAAAATCTATTAATATTTTTAAGAAACTGTAAGAATCACTTTTTGTGACTAAAATTATCATTAACGTCTAAATACAAATATTAGAAAAAAATATTCACGAATAAAAAATACCTTTTACAAAGAAACAGAGAAGTGAAATATTAATAAATTCGTGAAATATTAATAATGTATATTGAATATTCGTCTTCTTAATTGTTTAAAAATATAGCACAATGAAAAGTTCTGAAGAAAGCAATCTTTTTGAATCTTATCAACATATTTTTAGAGTAACTAATTTCCATTACCGATATCATTAAATAAAATACATATCGTGGAATGACAGCGGTTTAGTAAAATGTTAATAATTTTTTTTTCAGTTTAATCCTTCGGATGTAGTTTAAAATTGAATTTTTATAGCTCTTTTAAGCGTATAAAAATCGTGTTTACCTTTCTGGGTGGCTGATACCGATGAATTCCAAAAACCTATTTCGTCATATAGAAACGCGAAATTAAATCCCACAGGCTATTTTTAAGCTCTTTTTAGATTCGAGTTTACAAAAATTACACGATGAAATTAATATTTTTAATACTCTTTCACAAGTTTCGATTATATATTTTAAATAATTAATATCTATTTTTCGTTAAGATCAAGAATAGATGTAAATTCTTTGATGGTTACAATATAACAAAGGAACGCAAAATTGAAGACGTAATTGTATTAATTGGACGTATCTATTCCGTAACGTCAGTCAAATCTCATCATAATTATAAGTTTATCTGACAACCAAACTATAATAGTCTTAATTATACAATGCCTTTGACAGCAAACATCACAATGGTTAATACTAGAAAATCAGATGCATCTATCTGACTAATTGCAAAAAGTATAGCATGATTTGACATTTCAAAAAGAATGATGTGTTTTATTAGAAAATAAATTACTAGTAAAACAAAATTTTTTACATACACAATATATGTATGCATGTAAATATTTACAAGTCAATGAAACAAACCATCTGTTCCGAACACTTATATACAATATCATAGTTTTTAATGTCATGTAATTTTTTTCATCTTTATAATAGAATTGACTTGTACTAGACTTCAATATTAATATAATAATAAAAGCAGCGCTACATTGAATGTGCTGCTAGAGACTTGAGGAGCATAATATTATTATACAGACTTACTTTTATTATTTTTATTTCAAATACAAATACGAGTTAACGAATAATGTCGAGCCGTAGTTCTTGAAGCATGTCTTAACTTCAGAGACATTCATATAAAAGATTGTGATAAAGCTATCTGACTTTTTGAATGAGTTTCGTGTTTAATTGCCATGACTAACAGAACGAGAAAATGAATATTTACATCGTTATCTTAATATTATTATATTTCAATCAACAATACGATGCATTTATTAAAATGACACGGCTTAGAAAATTTAATTCCTACAAATCAAAATGATGTTCCGTTCTTATTCTTATATTATAAAAATATTAACGATATTAAAATTTAGTAAAATAAAGTAATAAAAAGTATATGTATAAACTAGAGCGTTATATTAGAGAAAAAAAACATTTATTTTATTTCATACAAAAACGTATTTGTAGACGTTTTATTTTATATCAGTTTGACATCAGTATAAAATCTTCGGATACATGATATATAGAAAGTAAAACATGTTACGAGAATATTGTTGATACTTTGATTGTTGTCATTGTTAGCTGTGAATCGCCGTAATCTACGTGCTGTGAGAAGAGTTTGTTACTCCTACGTCTAGTATGTAAAAATGCAAAGAAATTTGTATAGAATAGGGAATATACAGGGTGAATAAAAATAATAACATTTATTAAACCTAAAATAAAAAAATGTCAATGTAGAAATGTTGTTCAGTAAGCACTCTAACTGATTTGTGCCTTCACTCATTAGTTTTCGTCTAGTGGGTTAGTTATCATATCTTAGTATGTATAAAACTACATTCATTCTATATTACTTGGTACGATATTTCATTTTATATTAAATTAAATGTTATTAACAATCGATTTGTCTCTTTCAATCTTATCTCATTAGGGCGGTTTCATTGACAAAGCGTTGAATAATTTCCTTTTTACTTTTTACATACTTAAATTACCTTTCATACAAAGATAGTAAATGTCTATTTCAAAAACTAGACATCAAGTAAAAAAATTGCCTGTTATGTAACCTTATATAAATTTCGACTCCGGATGAAAAATATGATCTCGCAGATGTTTAGGATTACAGTTTTATTTGGTTGGTTAGATGAAGAAGCGATTAAATAAAAACCAATTACGCAACAACCAACCAACCAACACAAGGAGAATCCTTCAATCTGTAGGTCACCACCCCTAGGAGACTCGCGAAGTCTTACTAGGAGAATCGTCGGAATAAAAATAAGTCAAACTACAACAAAAAAACACAATTTTAGCGAGAAGAAACTACTCGTTTACTTATTAAAAGTTTATCAATTTGTTGTGCTATTTTTGAAACGCTAATAATCAAATAATTTTCTCATTAAGGTCTATTTCTCTCTTTGTGAAGTGGTAAATGGAGTGTCGAAGAATTTAAATGTCAGCTATGAATATTCGTAGTTTCTTTTCATCCAAAATGCATTGACACTTAGCGAAAGAAAATCCATTTTAAGTATGCCGTCAGTGGCTAAATCCAGAATACATCTTTTCACTTTTGTGGTGAAATCAGCCAGACCTATTGATTTGTCCAAAAATGGCCTAAAATCCATCTCTGCCCAGTATCAGCTTCACAGTGTAAGTCTAGAAAGTATGTCAAAAGTTTCTCTTGTAAATTATGCAAGTTCTGTATCATGCAAGGCATGTAAGCCAACACTGTAAAACTTTGGTCTGTTGCACTATCTTCAACAATCTTCAAAGCACGTGGAAAAGATACCAAAAAAATTTTTGTTGGGAAACCTCCCATCAAAAATTTTGACTATGATTGAAGTTTTGTGTGAAATGTTTTTACTTTATATTTAGCAGTTATAATTTTGCTTCTCTTCCTTGAAAGTTCTTGTTCAAATTATTAAGATGGCTAGAGAGATCTCAAAAAAAAACAATTTCAAGAGCCAAGTAGGGTCAAAAAACTATAAGCATATTGAAATTTAAAAAAATATTTATAATTTAAAATATTCAAATTTTGCGTCTGGTAAGAACATTAACAGTTCAGCTCTTTCCTTTTGATAGTCACCTTAGTAGTAATATAATAGTGATAAAGAATATTTTGAAGGAGCGAGTCCATATCTTTACCAACGATTCTGAAGAGCGGGTTTTTCAAATTTATACCTTTGAAAGAATTCACAACTTTTATTACCTTCTTAAACATATCATTTTAATCAGATGCACCGGCTAGAGTCTGTCAATGAAAAAATGTTGTATGCAGGATATGTTTGGGATTATCAAATTTATTTTGCAATTAGACTTCTATTTTGTTCAGTCATCGATTTAGCATAAACGCTACAAATAATTATATATTTTCTCCAAGAGATATTATAATCGCAAGTGCTTTCTAAAAAAATATCGTACAAACACTGGCCAGTAGTATTTGCAGAAAGTGCTTCACAAATCAAAGTTCCTTCAGTGATATTGTAATCAGCTACAGAGCGCATAAATGCTACAAACTATGCACAGCCGGAAACATCTGTAGATTCGTCAAAGTACAAAGAAAAATATTGACTGTCTTTAAATTTGTGTGTGACTTTAAATTTTCGACTCCCTGTTCTTGAATATCCTTTACGAAGGTAGATATAAGGAGGTTACCAAAATATTTCAAATAGGAAATTGGTCACGAAAACAAAAATATTTAAAAAACACTGCTATAGCTATAATTTAGAAAACTAGCTAGACCCATCTGTTTTTAAAGCATTGAAACCGATATTTTTTACATTAAATATTTTGACAGTTGTATAAATTAACTTTGTATAATGCTTTGTCTTCAAATAGACATTAAAATTATTAAGAAAATATCTATAGTAAGCAAGGTTTTATAATAATCAAATACGAATATTACAATGTAGTTAATATTGTCATAACTAAAATATACTCTCGGTTTATGAATGAGCCAAATTAGAGCCCTAACAAACAAAATAATTACATTTAATCTACATACGCACACAGCAAACACCTCTTTGCCTGTCAATATAGTACAGTTTAATTAAAATACGGAACAGTGATTGTAATAATAACGGCCGACGGCCACTTACTCTCCACGAGGGGTTCACAGACTCTCCATGAGAGGTGCACAGACTCTCCACGAGGGGTGCACAGACTCTCCACTAGGGGTGCACAGACTCTCCATGAGGGGTGCGCATTTATTTAAAACTTTTGCTATTATGTTAATTATCAGAATTCTTGGTTCATATTTGTTGAATGATACACCAAAGATTTTTCATTACCAATATGTTTCATATTAAATAACTTTATTGCTTCTGTTTCTTTAAAATTTCACCAATAAGCTCTCTGCCAAATTGAATAATTAATTAAAATGATACCTCTACAATGCATTCACTGTTATGGAAGTAATTAAAACAATTTTTTTTTATGTTAACATAATTTTAAATTAGTAACATACGTTTTTTTTAAATAATGACGAAGTATGTTTTCTCGTCGTATATATTTTATAATAATATCAATTAATTTGATACTCGTATCTTAGTCTGGTTAAAACTTAATTCAATCGGGAAGCAGTTTCAATTTGTTTACACTTTGTATGATGTACATTTGTAACAAACAGCAAAATTCTTTTAGATTTTACCCATGGTGAAGTGGGAGTGTGCTCGTTCACACAAGAACTTTTTGTTTTCCCTGCAGCAAAGGTTGATTTGTACAACATAAGTGCTGCCGGAAAATACACGTTTTTTTCAGTTTCGTTAAAACATTTCCTTAAAATATACGGACGACATTTGGAACATTGATTTCGGTCCAGAGTAATGACTTGTTTAATGTTTCCATTAAAGTTAATATATATGTTAAGTTAGTTAAGCGACAGTTGTTTTTTAATAGAAATAAGGTTATTAAGTATAACGAGCGTTCAGTCTTTTATAAAAATTTAAATTGCAGCCTAACATTCACGAGTAAAACGAGCTTAAGCTATTACGTTCTCCTTGCTTTTAAGTTAAATATTTTAAATTTTCTTCTGAGACATTATCATGGTATTATCTTTCACCTTTAATCTAGACGTAATTTAGTTCGTTAGGTGATGTTTAACAAAGTCTACGGCATCCTTAAAAAAATATTTTTTCTTTGTAATTTCAAAGTAACAGATTAACACTAAGATGTATATGTGATAATTACATACAAAATGCATTTTTAATATTTGTGAGTTTGTTTTTTTGTTTCGATATAGTTCTTCATCTGGACTGTCATACAGAATAACTTGAGCTACTTTTTATTGGACCTCAAATGGAGAAAGTTCTCAATCAGACGATATGTTTGTTACGCTATTACTCCTTCAATAAAATGTCAATCATCAAAATATTTGTTTATTTTAACAAAATATGTATTACATCGATCGTTAAGCGAAATATTAGTAATAATATCATATAGCAAGTCATAACAATAAAGGCTCAAATGTCACAAGACTGATAAACCATCTGCAATTAGGCTCAATCAAAGCCACGGGCAACATCTAATGAACTCAACCAATTTGTATAATACGTTGCAACTATATTGCGAGGTTAAGTTACAACCGAAACAATATATTTACTAAGAGGGCTAACTAAATATTTGAGTTTCTTTATTAAAATTCATCTGTAAATACAATAATATTATTTGTATGCCAATATCTGTTCCGCATTTCATAAAATATCATAACAAAGAAAATTATATCTCAGATGAGTTTATAAGATCATATTGAAATGTTGTAATATGACATACTCGTACCATATGTCGTTACTGTAAGCTTTGCTATTCTGAATTTGTATGCAAGACAAAAATTGGTGAGGATGAAAAAGACGAATGGGAGTGTTCAAAAAATCTTAACTGTTAATAAGTTATTGTATAAGATTTATTTAGATTTCTTACGCATAAATTTTGTCTCCTATCATAATTTTTTATGACAATTAAAACGACGTTGAAAATAAATCAAAAATGAATACTATTCATTAAAAGTCTGTGTTAGGTAGATCACTTACATACCTTAATTTTATTTAAATTTATCAATTTACTCCCATAGCCCAATAAACCTTAAGATATTTATTTTCAATAACCCCTAAAAAGATTTTACTATACAGCTCTTATCACACGGCTTCATTTGGCCAAATATTTATCCCAATCTCTCTCTATACTCCCCCGAAGCCCGCTAATTCAAAAGCAATAAAATAATTTTGCTAGACGCTTGCCAACTAATACCGGAAAAGTCTTCTTAAGTTCGTATGAAGAAAAAAACGATGTAACTAACATTAAGGATTTATTAAGTTAAGCTTCAAATTAATTACTCATGAAAAAAGCAACCAAAACCGTAACAAAGCTGAATCTATTATAAAATATATGTGCATCCGATTTAAGCCCCCGGGCGAACCCCTCTCTCCATACCTCAAACTACAGGATGTGAGGAGGCGGAGTCAGAATCAAAAATAATCACAGGCGTCATTTAAAATCACGTTTTAATTTTCTTTATATACGGCTAACAATATATAGAGTGAAATAAATATCAATGTAGCCATTTTTGAATTCAAAGTGTATTTATTCGAGGTATTGATAAAGTATTTTAAATCGGAGAGCGTTGATTGGTTCCCAAAGTTGCGACATCCGCCTACCTAGGCTAGCTAGGAGCACTTCACCGCATGCGACTCTCAAAGTCAGGCCGGTGCAACGTATCAGTCACCTGTAGCATCTGCAAACAGGCAGGCGTCCGCGCCGCGGGATCCGACCCTGTTGCAAATGAATACCGTATTAAATAATTTTTAAACTGAGCTGTGTGAATCAATAAATAATTTAAAGTCAAACATTTTCTTAACATCATTATTGAAGTTGAGACTGGACTCTCTAAATCTTCTTCAAAAACTTTTTTTTAAACCGACCATAAAAATTAATAAACATCGCGGAAGTGCATCAAATAGACATCGATCAACAATGAATGACAACGGCTGTCTCGAGTAATGTAGAACTTTAATTATTTATTTATTCTTCATGCACTTATTGTATTTGATACATTTTTTTTTCAAAATCTTCTTCTTGTTAATACTCACAAACTTTATTTCCCATATTTCCCAATTTATATTTCTAAGAAAGTACACATTTTAATTTCTATCTTCTATTTAAATCTGTACTTTTCTCAACGTAATTAACATTGAAACTCTTAGGATAAATATTTTTTGAACTAAGACGCACGTAATATTGATAGTTTACAGTTTAATATCTTTATGGCTGTTTTAGTGTTCTTATTTATAAAAGAATATTTTTATTTCTTCCATTTAATATCTATGTAAGTATTTTATAATTTCAAAATTGAAAATAATGCGAACGCTTTGTCAAGTCCTGCTTTAAAGTAAAATCCCAAACCGGTCTTTGGATTAAATCTGTTGCAATATATGTAGAAACAAAAATATTTGGCAAGTAAAAATAAAATATCTTCCACTTTTAGGGACTTTTCATATGATTTATTTTTTTCTGAGCATGATATCTATAATTTTACTACTAGAATTCTTACTTACGCTCCATGAAACTTGGATTTAATTTTTGTATGAAATGTTAATATTCAAGTGAATTATAAATTCTCAATGAGTTGAGCCAAAATATTTACTTTGCTGAATGAACAGAACAACGCATACCAACTGTGCACTTGGGCATTATCTAATACCTGACATGTTATCACCGTACTGTGCCAACTCGAATATGAATTAAAGCAAATATAAGATTTCATAATGTTTAATTTTTAAGCATACCATTTAGTTGATCAGTAAAACACAATTTTACGTGTAATTTAAATAAACCGGCTTAGCAGAAACATTCTGCAATTGTGCTATGGTTTCAAATAAATCTAAAGAGATATTTGTGAGAATTATCTACAATCTAAAACGGAAGGAACACTTAACACTTGCGCTGATATATTTATAACAATATACCCTGTATGATATCAATAATCTAATTATAAAAAGAAGTTTCATGCGCTTACATTTTAACATTTTTCTCTAAGATACAAAATACAAAATTTCTCAATCAATATAAGACAACTGATTTAATTTGCAAAATTTTCTCCCAACAAGTTAAGGGGCTTTAATAAAATATAGCGAAAGCTATTCCTGAAGCTCTAATAATAAAAACCATAAGGATTTAAAACAAGTTATTTCTTTTTCATTATCGTAAGACATCATGTGTGAGCAACAACTTTAAAAAGAGGTCCACCGAGATTTGAAGAGAAACATATAAAGCAAGAGGTTAAGAAAAGGAAAAAAGTAATATTTTATTGAGTGAGGTAATTTCTTAGGTAAGAATTATTATAAACTAATCTTAATCTTCTTTATAAATGCTATGAATGTAAGATAATCATTTTGTTACACGATATAGAAACTGTTTTGCATAGAAAAATCCTTTCAAAACTATAAGTATAGACATGTGTTTCAATTTGCAAACTTAGTCTGATAAATGTCTAGCAATTTCATATCAGTAACAATGAGTATCACATATAATTCACCAAAGTCCCAGTTTCATTTTTTTGCTAGCATGATGAAATAAAAAAGTCATAGTAGCTAAGTAGAAAAAACTAGGAATAAAGTGTCGCTTTTATTATAATAACCGACAAATGGAGTGTACTTTAATTTTTAAAGTTTTTACATTTGATCTCACTTGAAAGCTTTATTGGATGACAAGACCCATTATTTTCCAAAGGAAAAAGGCTATCATTTTCCACGAGAAGGCTAACTAAAGTATCCTGAACTAATGGAAGTTAATGAAATTGTGTCTTGGTTGTAACTTGTACACATTTTACATATTTGTTGATTGTATATAGTTATCACAAAATTTAAGAACCGGTTAAAATCCTTTTTATTAACAACTTCAGTATTTACTCGATTTTAGTGACATTAATTTATTAATGACATTTAATGACCTATTGGGATATGATGTTGTAGAATTAGCCACGTGTCCTTTATTCTTTGCCATCTGATGAGACTTATTAGACTTATCAATGTGTAAATAATTTTGCAATTTATTAAATTATTATTTTTGGTTTTTCATTTTATCATATACCAAAAAACTGACTATTAAGACTTTTTTCGTTTTTCTTATTTCTGTCGTGTGTAAAAATACAAACTAATAATACCGCAGCGTCCAAAATTACAGTAACTTTATAAAAACGGATTACGCTCATTATACGACCACTTGTCATCGGACCAGAGCAACAGTTAAATGAAAATAAGTATTCTTTGTCAAGCTGGTTATTGAAACTTAGTAGACTAAAAGTAGTTTTAGACTGTTGGGCTTATATAAGATTGGATGAATTATATTTACATCAATTTTTAAATAATAATAAGAGGACAACAGCACAGTTTTTTATTAATAGTTATTCTAATATTTCTCTATTATATTATAGTAGAATTTGTCATTAAAAATGTAGCTTAAAATTAATCAGTTCTCATTAAAATTTTACATTTACATTGAATTTACAAGTGCAAAAGTGCAATTTCTTCTTTTTAGAATCCGTTTGTAAAAATTAGATATCAGTTAGTAAGAGTGACTAGTATCACTGTTCACTTAATTCCTTTCTCTCGACGTTTTCTACTGGAAAACGTGAATTAGACGCAGTCAATTCAAAAGTATTCATAGTTTTAAATTTATAGCGACGCAAATATTTATTAAACGTCAAAAGTCATTTCGTCATTCGTCATTCTCTCTTCAGTTTGTTTGGTCATGACTCTTTTTACCAGTAATTTCTTGTTATAATTAGTTTTTCATATGATCTTATCATACACATGCACATTGTTTATTATAACCATCTGTAATATCATTAAATTCAACAGTACTAACCATTTATTTTGTTACAGTTCTCTGGAATTGGTTGTTTTTCGGTAAGTAATAAGTACTAACACAAAGTACTTAACAAGTACATAAAGAATATGGATTCAAAAGGTTATCTTTTACTTCTTTACGCATCTCTTTTTGTTTATATTTATTTCAAACACGATTTATAACCAATAGAAAACTCATTGAAAATCATCGCCATAGTTGTTTCAATGATATTCAATGGATTGAATAAAAAGAAATTACGAAAAAAAGTAATATGTCATGGCAAAAAGGAAATATATAAAAAAAATCTCAAATTAAAAATTATTTTATGATAAATAAACAGCAATGGGATTATTCATATATGGATAATCGCCATTTCCAAATATGGCAATTATCCTAGTAACAATTTGGAGTTACGATGCAAGTTATATGTATTTTCAGGATCAGGGACGTCCTTCTTTGTAGGTTCTATCATACAGGATACCGATACCCTGGCCATGAACCCCCGAAGAAAAAGAAAATAACTTTTTCAAACAGAGTTAATTACAGATACAATTCGAATGGTAGCATCGTAACAACGCAACCGACGAGCGGCAGCTCCGCGTATAGTTCTCCATCATTATACACACCCCGATATCAAAAACAAGAAAGTTCATATAGACATGGAACACAAACTGCCGAAAGAAGAGGGACTTCTAACGGAGGATCGGTTAATAATAGAAAATATATAAGATCAAATAACGACTACGAAAAAATAAGAGGAGCTGGTCTAAGATCTTCTGAAAGACGTTTCAAGTCATCAGATTTGACTTCTTCATCTTCTACAAACTTTTATCAAAGATCAAATATATCAAAGAGGAATAATTATCAACGTTACGTATGTCAACCTCGAGAGGACCACTTTCCAAAAAGTTACTACGATTGGAAGGATGTTGATAATCAGTATTGACGAAGACTCTCCGGGACGACTTCGTCCACACAGGCCACTTTAAGTAGTCTGAATAAAGTGTCAGCGCTACGATTGTCGCCCCGTTTAAAGAAACTTTTGGTTAAATCCAACCTTGTTAACTCAAAGAACAACAACGCAAGATTTAATAGAAGAAGAGAAAAAGCTCACAGAGTTTCATTTACTGATGAATCAGCAGAGAATTTAAGAAAAGATTTTGTCGAAACACGTCCATTGACGGATGTCAAAGATTCAGTGGAATGCTTACGCAATAAACGTTGTACAAGAAAGTTACCTTCAACTAGTTTTGAATCGCCTGAGGACGAGATCCGTTATTTAGGCAGTATTGGATACCATGAAAGGGTAGTGGAAACGCCTGTTTCTTTGTATGAAAACTACGATTACGAAAGTTACAGACTTCCCTCACATAGGTACTATCATTCACTTTATGATAGGAATGAATTAAAAAAAGTCAGAACCCACAACGTTGGGGTTCAGGTCGATATTGCAAGAGACTTTGGACGACATAAAGGAAGAAACTCCTACACAGGTGAGAAAATGACTGGCGTTACAGATCAGGAAAGGAGAATCATTCTCGAATTTTGCCATCTTTTGGAAAAATCGAAACAATTTTTTAATGGATTAAGGTAAGTCACACACCAATTTATACCCCACGAATACTTACTAACTTTATATAGAAATCAGTTAAAAATGCAACATTACAATAGTTCTTAATAATTAAACACTGGTCATAACTACAGAGAAATGAGAAACTAAAAAGAGAACTCTTTTTCTGTAAATCCTTGTATGCAGTAATCAAATGTATTTTTACTTATTTTGCTTAATAATTTCATAAGTTTGATGTTGCATTTTTATTTACTAAATACTAGTTTAGTTATACTTAGCTGTTATTTCTGACTTGCTATGATTTTATATCTAAAGAAATGGCTATGTTTTTTTGGATTCATCCAGACGTATATATATGTATGTAACTATTTGGAGGGAAAAAATGCAGTTATAAGCATTTAAGACTACAGTTTGAAAGGGGACATAATTCTCTCGATAACATCCCAAACAAGCTTAAAAACTCATTTGGCCCCCATATGCCTTGAACCTTAATTTATTTTATGTACCACTAGCTAAACCAGCGGCATTGTCGAAATGGAATATCTCTATTATTATGAATATTAAGAAAAATAAAGAAAAATCCTAAAATAAAAACAGGTCAGGTAACTTCTTAGTATATAAGCTACCTTACAGTGAAGGTACCATCAAAATTGGTTCATCTATTGCAGAGGTAAGCAGGAACAAATATTCAGACAAAATATATAAAAATGTAATGAGATCTTTGATTTTCGCGAGACATTTAAATGAAACTAAAATATTTCGGATTTACTACGTCATT